>JAODTR010000002.1:958422-983422 GCA_025399935.1 Amblyopsis rosae | reverse complement strand
TTAACTTTAATGTATATCTTTGGACAATATTTCTAAAGTGAAATGTGATACCCTAACCACTTGCCTCTTCAAAGTAATCTCCTGTTGTGCTCTGTGACCACTTTAGTGTCAATCTTATACTTTCAAAGCCTCATCTCTGTCTCAGCTTTGTAGCTGACTATACGTGTCACCAAATGGACGTGAGACTTTGAAGGCTGACCGGAAAACAATTGTGGAGATACAAAGTTGAAAAGGTTTCTTTAGACTTTCAACACATAACACCGAAATATGATAACTGAGATGTTTTTTTAAATTAAGGAATTCCCTTCATTAGCCTCTACATCTAAAAAAATCCAACCAACATTGTAAAATACATTGCATGTTTGTAATTTGTTATATGAGTTGTCTCATTACTAACACATCATTAATCATATTTTTAGATATATCTGAATATAAATACAACACCATTCTGTGAAATTATTTTGATTGATTTCATAATGTGTGCCAACTTGTTGCAAAACTTAGAACAAAAAGTGTTTTAGAAGTAGACTGCTAAGCCATACCAATTGATTGGGGAAAATCTAATGTCGACAATCAGATAAAAAGAGGCTATCTCAATACACTTTATCAACCAACAATTGAAGGTTCAGTCATATCAGAGGTGTTTTACATAACCATGAAACCATGATGCTAATCCTCAAAGGGTTTTGGAGTTACTTGGCTATGCACTGTAGTCGTTCAAGGTCACAACCTGGTAGGAAATATGGGCTGCCATAGCAACAAGAAGATGGCCTCTAAGGCTTAGCATAATTCTTTCCTAATAGAAAAATAACAGCGGTAAATCCTATCCTTAGTGCACTGGCTTATTCGATAGAGGCAGACTCCCACCTGTGAAGCACAGAGTTACCACGTGCAAAGACCACTATACTATAGGGTCCATCTTTGAGTAGGGATGGGGGTCTGAGCTAAATTCTTTCTCTCAAGCTGAAAATATGTCTCCAGTTGTGCTGGGCATTTGAGAAAGGACATATGAGCTGCCAAATAATATAAAACTATTGTGTGAAATGTGCGTATGCTACGAGAAAACTGAACAAATTAGTCATTAGCTTGTATTGGATAACATCATCAGGTGACATTCCTTTTATTTTTTTATAGTTTTAAGAGTCACTGAAATATTTTCAGGGACTTTCATGTTTGTTGTCAGGTGTAAAAGCATTAGTGAGCAGTCAACCTCAAGGGACAAAAACAACACAAAAACTATTGTAAACCATAGTAGCTCTTCCTCCGCCATTTCTCTTCCACTTTGTTGTCAGATGCTGAGGAGAGGCATTTTTGTCACTGCGTGTGTTGCGTGAAGATGCTAGATGCCAACAAGAGAATACATTACCACTACTACACGTTAGAGCGGCAGGCATGTAAGTATCAGCCTTGACAGAGGTGCGTGGCACCTTGATGGAATCGCTAAAGAGGTGTACTACCCGGCAGTGTTGCAGCCATGGTGACGGAGATGAAATCAAAGGCTTTATGCAATAATCTCTGTCGAGGTTCGTGATTAAATCTAAATGATTTCCCAACATGGGTCTCTGTAAAAAGTAGAGTCACTGTTTTGTTACAACTGCTGTACAAAAAGTGAAGTAAAATAATTGGAGCTGCATGTGCTGAGATTGTGTGATGCTCTTGAGTTTTTTTGCTCCACTGGATTTCTGTTTATTCACTATTTTCAACAGCTAGTCTCATATTGTCTAGCTGAGACGTTGAATCTTCCTGTCATTGTACTACTGTAGAAGCCACCCCGTCATATTACTGTAGGATGAAAGCATTTTCTAGCTGGTTAGGATGAATTCTGCTACCTCATTCCTTGCTGCGGATAATCTTGTCACTGTGGCGGATATTTTTTCTTATATACTCAAGATGATTATCTATTATTATATCATAATATTATTATATCATTATATCATCAGTTTTTGCACCTAATAATCCACCCTGTGTTTTTGTTTTTCATGTTACCTAATGCCATTATCAATGGCTATATCGCTTAGAGAGATGATGACTGAGGCCTTGACATCTTCATTTTATTGGGCATTATTCACCATATCCCCATGTCTGGTACTCCAGGTTGTGATAACCTTAAGGGTGATTAACACTTATAAGGGAGTTATTGTCATGCAAATGTCGGCGTGCCAACTTCTGTTTATTATTGATCAATTCATCTTTCTGCTGTTATTCATGCAAATATTCAGAATTCACAAATAATATTGTAAGGAAATATAAATGTGTAATAACCTTTAAATATTTTACTTTGTTCTCGTACCTCTTCCTACCATTAAAAACTCAAAACACTGGCATTGTTGCCGTTGGCATTAGAAAGCCCTTCATAGAATTCCCCTCCTTAAACCTCTTGACCTGTATTGTGGGAGAATTTTCTGCGGTGTCTTCGCATTGAGTGGGCATGTGTAGCATTCATGTTGGGTGCCTTGATTCTGCAGTGCCGTCCAAATATCTGGCTGCGTAACAGGTGCAATAACATCAACACTATGCGCACAATTGACCAACGCAATGCAAGACTCCTTCCCTTAGGGAATCCCACTGAATATCTGCCTCCTTATTCCTTGGACCTTGCACTGTTCCACATCAAAGCTCGCTCAGATTCACATCTCCATGAAAGAATGGCCTCTGTACTGAGATATGGGCACCTCTGGCCTCCTTTACCGTACGCAGTCCCCTCCCTCTCCCACCACACGGGCGATACCTGACGATAGAACGGCTGTCTGACAAGATCACACGGGAACTTAAAGGCAAGCAGTTACTGAGCAACCTACCAAGAGTTTTAAAAGGCTTCTATTAAAACATGTTCAATTTGCCAGTCAGGGCTTTCAAAGTGCTGTGCACCCTCTAGCCACGGCCAGCTCAAAGGGCAGCCACACACACTCAGTCAGGAGAATCTGGCCCCCGTTCATTTAATGAGTCGAGGGTATTAGTATGCCAAGCCAACTGTGAAGACTTCTTTTTTTTACATCTGTGGGGTAGTTTAAGGAGAGACCCACTAACCTGGGAGCGACAAAGGGGAACAAGAGGAGAGATGCACATTTCTAATCTGAGATACATTTTCAGATGTCGGTCCTCAGAGGGCCATTTCAAACAGTTAGGGTCTCTTTGTGCAAGTTAAAAACACTGACATGGAAGACAGACTGGAGCGTTTACGGTCATGAAGAGAGCTCTGATGGCATCTTATGGAAAGTAAGAAGCACAACTAGTACATTATAACCGGCAGGGGACCGACACCTGGAGACATATTTGGAATCATCCTGTGGTCATTATGTTAATATTATAAAACTATTAGAAAAGCTAGTGCTTGGTTTCAGTAATTTAGCTTGGTAAACAGTGAGGGCATAATGTTGCCGGCACCGAATTTAAAAGATATTCACCCAGACAATTGAATGTCATTTCCCACCTGTATATGGGTTTAGCTTGAGTGTCTGTAAAATTCTAAAATAAAAAACTATATACCACATGGGATGATTATGCAGTTCAACAGGACCGGATTTAGATTTAAAAAGAGGACTCTATACTGTATATATATCTCACTGTGGAATCCGAACATGTGTTAGTGTTCACACACAACATCAGCAGCAGCAGGCCCGTGTACTTGTTGCAAGCTGCTGTCTTTGGGAGAGCCTATATGAATACTCATGTAACTGCACTGTGAGCTTCCCATTTCTCATCTTAACTTGGTTTTTTCTTGGTTTATGAAGGCTTCATTTGATGCCTATTAAACTGCATCTAATGTTGCTGCATAATGGCAGCTGAGTGTTAACCTTCTTGGTAGTACAGCTATCAGTGAAATAGTGCCGTGCATAAATACAGGTGGTGGGAAATTAAATTTGCAAAAAGCTTGCGTTAATAAGCACACGTCCGTGAACGTTGCCGTGGCGGGCTGATGTGCATCTGACAGTCACATGCGAGACATTGCAAAGACAGTGATGCTTGCCGTGCTCCGTCAACCAGGAAGAAGCCGCTGCTGGAGCCAATTAGATGCGTAGTCGCATCAAACAGTCCGCACCATGCTAGCCTGGTGTCTCATCTCAGGGATGTTCAGGCACCCTCTGACCTGTACCGGGAACATGCTGCGCCTATAGGCCTGACCTCAGGGCCGCTGGCTGAATAACAACGGGTCAGGGACACCGTGGGGAGCCACCTGAACCGGGCTTACCTGTGTCTTGGTGCATACCGAAAGCCATCCCCTGTGAGTGCGTGGGCACCGACCCGTGCACTTTGACCTGCACAACAAAGAGAAAAGAGGCTGAAGGTCAAGGGTCAGCAGGACGGTTGGAGGGAGCTGTAGGAAAACATGCACTTAGTGTGCAGTGCGTAAACATGATCAGAGAGACACTGATGCTCTAGCAGACAGGACTAGATACCCCTCTGCTGTCCTGAAAAAATAGAATCTCAACAAAAACATGATGCCTTGAAAATGTCTTTATTGTTGTTTATGATTATTAAGATAAGCTTAAGTCCATCAGAACTGGGAGTCATTTTAAACCACAACGTGGTTACAGTTTATCAACATATCTCATAGAGACAATTGTTAGATCTGCCTTGTTAGGAATGACAAGTGCATGTTCCCTTATGGCAATATCGTGGATATTGCTGTCTTTCAAAGGAACACTGTGCACAAATGTAATCAGCTGCCTCCCTAACAAAGACACAGAGTCAACCAAGGGGAAGATGTTCCCCATAATATTTCTAATCGTCACTTGAGATAAAAGTGTATCTTTGAATTTCTCAGTATCTTTTCTTTTCAGAAAATGGCTATCAACTGTACAATCTGTGACAATCTGAAAACAATGCTGTTATGCAACTGCTTTTTACCCCAATCTGCAATTGCAATAATGAAACACTAAACTGAAAATTGTAAAAAGAACATTTGTACACCAACTAATTTGTAAAGTAGTGTTCATCTAAGATTTCATTGTTGCTTGTAGTATCTGTCGTACTCATTTGCCCCACTGATAACAACGTGATTATTTCCAGCGGTATTATATCTGATTAGGTCTGATGCTTTATTTATTTATGTATTTATTTATTCATTTATTTATTTTTAAGATCATCACAGTAATTAGTTGATTAGCAATCAGAGCTACCTTAGATCCCGTATGCAAATGAAATATATTACACATAAATGATCATCGCCTCACCTCAAATGAGTCCCCCCGTTGATTTCCTGTGCTAAATATAACGTTGAAGGCCTCAGATCGTGCTTGAGGTGGCATACTGTATAGCACCACTGATTCAGAAAGGTCAATACAGTGCGGTGCAGCAGAAGGTGGTGGGCGTTGTGTGTGGTGATCTGGCCCCTTTTTATATGTGGCAAGAGACGCTCCACCCGGGCACACCCTAATCCGTATGGACGCAGGCAGATGACTTGGCATCTCTCCCCGCGTGGGTCCTGAAAGCGGGGCCCCTTCTCCACCTGCCGCAAGGACAACCTGATGCAGTGTCAGGCAAGGACACGTGCGGCGAGGCATGCTATCAAAAGCTGAGACAGACACCAATCTGCCACCATGTTGACAGGGTGAACACAGACCAGCGCAGATACGTTCAACACCATGCCTAACACCCCACAATAAGACACATGTCAAGCCAAACTACATTGGATATGTTGTGTGTACAGCATGCGGAGCAGAGCATCTGAAAGAATCAAGCCCAGGTTCAGTTCTGCTTCACCTTCTTATGGCATCCTGCTCAGAATGACTGGCTGTGTGGGCTCGAGTCCTGTGCTCTTTTAACAGTTGTCGCATGCTCCCAATCTATTCACTGCAAGCATCCTCTCTAGCAGGACTCCCCAAACGGTGTAATCAGTAGATGTCTTTATATAGGGGAGCCTACTGCCGGCTGCACAATCTGCTTTCTTGGCCAGTTTCAGTTTGGTATACTTTTTTTTGATCATTTGCTGGCTAATGGCACCAATGTCACTGTAAATGCTTCTCCCAGCAGCGTGAATTGATATACCCAAAACAGAAGACCCAATATACCAAGGTTGCTGACATGCTATCATTCTGTACTGATTTAAGAACCGACGTTAAATTAGTTGACCTCCATAAATGCAAAACCATTTAGAAGGGTCCTGTGTGGACCTGGAACGTCAGCAAGCTGAAAAACAGTTATAGAACCATTAAACAAATATGTATTATATTATCCCAGCTTTAATCCATATGTTTTGCAGAAATGCCTTTCACGAGGAAGAGAAATAGTGTATTCCATAAAAAATGTATATATTAATCAATTTAAAATAATGATGATAAATCACATTAAACCAAATAATTGTCATTCTAGGAACAATCATTTAATATTCAATGTACAGTATAAATAATCTACCCACACAACAAAGAATCTGTGCTCTCCCAAACAAAGATATTCACAATCGTTGGAATAACATTTAACATCCTGAGTTACAAAACCTGTTGGCACGCAAGCAACAGTGTTTACTTGCCAGGCCGAAACTTTTGCTGGGTGGAGCCATGTTCACAAAACAAATGATATTGTTATTATTACTATTATAGGCATGGATACCACCTGAGCACCATCGAAGCACCAACATGCAAATTCTTCTTGTCTGTCACCATCCTTTATATTGCAGAAGGTGACACCCTTGTTGATTGGGCACTTGTGAAATGAGCTGTTAAAATTAGCAAGGTTTTTGATATGGTAATAAGGCAAAATGGGTCACACAACTCAAAACGAGGAAGACCCTCGAGAACTGCTATGCTATTCATTGCTGAAATATTATTTATTCCTCTACACTTTCACTTCTGGAAAATAATTTGAATGTTGTATCATTACACTTGTACTCACCTAATGCATATATGGTAACCTAATTAAATATTATGATTATGTCATACATTAGCGATAATCTTGTCACTTAATCATAATGTCTCACTTGACCTTTTTATGGTGATCTTGTTAACAGCAACTGACTTAAATAGCTTTTGTGTAATTTTACTAATGTCATGCCACAAAAAAAGAAAAAGAATTTGTGTAGGTATTTGTGTGTGTGTGTGTATGCGTGCGTGCGTGCGTGCGTGCGTGCGTGCGTGCGTGCGTGCGCGCGCGCGCGTGCGTGCGTGTGTGTGTGTGTGTGTGTGTGCGCCTTTTGTATAAGCAGTGATGTTTAACTTGTGTACACAGCAAGCATTTTTCACCCCACTTGGTGACAGATTGGATTTTAATAACGTCTTATTTTCACAGTTGTGACTCACAAGCCTTGGCATTGTGAAGTCAGGGTGAGATGTAACACTTCAGATGAGGATGAAGGCAGAGCAGGTCTCCTCGCTTCATCTTAACGTATTACATTTTCCTTGGCCTAACCTGGGATTCAGTGATACCAAACAATCTCCAGAACCATGTTTGTGTTGTTGTCAATCAACGCTCCACCCAAGGGCACTGTGTAGTCTATATCTAGACTAGTCTCTATAGCCTCAGTAAATAGAAGAAACTTTGTCTTTGAAATGACCTGAAATAACTTCTAACATAATGCTCAGAAATCTCCTGAGTTAGCTGAAACATATGATTTCCCCACACAATCAAAATACTTCAATTAATTTAAATATGAGATGGTTTACAAAACCTACAAACAAGTGAGAATGCAGTCATCACTGGCTTTGCGTAAAGGACACAAAAATAGCCAGCTACTGTATGCACCACCATGATTAAGATTTTACACTGTGGTGTGCATGTTAAATGGCTGAACACTTCTTAGCTTCTAAGCCTAACCACATTGTCTTTCACATGACTTTGAATATTGAGATGAGGCAAAAGCAGTCCACTGCTCTTTCCTGAGCCTCGGGTAGGAGGGTGGATGCAGGGGGTATATTTTTAATATCACTGCTGTGGGCACACAAATGCTCATTCAATGTTAATGTTGCATTAACGTGCCAGGGAAGTGTAAGTTACTACTAACCCTGCCCAGCCCCACCCATCAGCCATGTTTGCTTTTGCCTATGTTGCACTAAGAGGAGGCCAACTGCTTTACAGCGCCTCCTGCTGCTGCCTGGAAGGGAACTATTCTGATATTAGAAATTAAATCGCTTATAATAAAGTAAGAATATGACTGCATGTTGTACACATAACGTTTTAGCGTGTTAACCCGTTTTGTAATATATCATCCACTCATATAACTGCTTGAATGGATATTTACTCAACTGTGTGGGGAACTCGGGTATGGTTGCATGTTCATACAGAGTAAAGTTTTGACCTATATGCATGCTCACATCAGTTGCACTCTAACTTCTATAGAAACCTGAAACCTCCCCATATCACAGCTACTGCGCTAACTTTGACTGCACTGCCCTTAGAGCAATGAGACTGATCTTCATGTCATCCCAAAAGGATATACTGTACTGTACTGCAGTACTGTGTTTGCATTGCTTTTGCCCTGGCTTACAGCAGGCCATTTCTGTTCTGCTTGTGCTGGAATAGTCCTAGGCTGAGTTGGGGCATGGGGGTTTGAGTCATGGCTGCTGGTGGGGTACCCACACCAGCCGCCATCAAAACTAATGAAGACCCAAACTGCTAGAGCCCTGCAGGCCAATATAAAGACATATCACCATAACCAAGCTGCAGGATGTTGGCAATGCACTTCCTGGTTATATAATGTGACCTGTTTTTCAGACAAGATTAATCAATTGCACTGTACAATATCGCAGGTGTCATCTGCAAAATTTGTGTAAAGGTTTGACTCAAAGCAGTACCGTCACTATTATTATCAACTCCTCATTATATCGTCCCATATCCCATAATTCAACATATATCGCCAGGAAAGTGGTCTGCCTGAAACTAGCTCTAATGAGTTTCCAGAAAGTGTAGTAACCTTAGCCAATTTATAATAATCCCATTTCTTCACCAAGGAACCTTTGACTTTATAAACACATTTCAGAAATAAAAGAATCATAAATTCAAGCAGTATGTAGATGGTGACAACTACATTACATGTTTTTGTTAAACAAGATAAAAATCATAAATCAGTTAGATAGCATGTATAGATCATATAGTAATAGTTAGAGGAGATGTGGTGAAATAGTAACTAAAACAAAATGCCAGATATTGGGTTTATTAGATTAGATTATATAGAATTTATTTTAAAATGAAAAAACACTATTGTATTTACAGCTGTTCACATATTAATTATAATTATGATTTAATTGCACAAAGTAAATTAGAATTCCTGACCAGTTATCAGTTCATCAGTTATTATCTTAATGATGCATGTCATTTCTTCTTGTAAATAGAATATAAAAAGGGGGGACAGTTTAATGGTTAATGTTTTAACATGTAATGTTAAAAAATGTTACATTTTGAAAGAATATATATATTTTTTTTTTCTTTTTTCCTTTTTTTTAATGCAATACATGTATTTATTTACCTTTCAACTGCATAGAAGCATAAACACCATTTCTAATATATTAAAACTGGAATGGGTACATTAATTTGACAGTGTTAAATTGGGATCGTTTGATAAACATCTCCAAAACCTACTGCCTATTTATTCACTGTCAATAGTATGGCTCGGACATGACTCCATTTCTTGTGAATATATTTACACAATTGTCTAACCATATTGTGTGAGCAGACAATGTGGCCAGACATTTGTGTAAATAAATATATTCTCAATATTTGATTATAATCAATTAATGGGACAAAATTAATTGGCCTTTGTTAGGCCTTGTGTTGTCTTCCCAATGTGTTGAATCTGTTTCTCTTGTTACCTTGTAGGTGCTAAAATGATTCTCTCCAAATTCACTCCATCATCCTCATAATTAAAATGTAATATATTCAATATGAAAATACAACACCTTTTTAGATTTAGTTTTTGTATGACCCACCATATCAATCAATGTCTTAAAGGATAATAATGAGACAAAGGTAATGTGATGACTATACACAAGTAAAAATGTAAAACCATATTTTACTGAATTGGCACTTTTTATTAGTGAATAAAGCCAAGTCAGCCGTGGGCATTTATATGTACCTTTAACCCACACACATTTTACTGGTCCATTTGGTTGTGATAACCTACCAAAAATGTTAATATAACTAAAGAATATTTAGTGGAAAGACAATTTACATTTTATTGTGATTTTCACTTTAAATTTGCCTACACTGTTCCTTTACTCTGACTAAAATTAAGTAAAAATAATGTATTGTATCAGTTTAATTATATAATCATTTGTTTTATAAGCTTAACAGCGTTGCCAGTTAAAAACATAATGAAATGTGTTGTTAAATGTTTTTTTCTTACGTATTTTCCTAAATAGAAATATGTTACAGGCATAATATTTATAGTTAATATTGAAAACAACATGGAAATTAAACGTAAGAAACCAGTTAATATGTATTTTATTATTTTCTATTTAAGAATAGCCATAACATTATCGCTGGTAATGAAAAACATGAATATTTTTTAGTCTAACACCTGCTGCTGGACCTTGGTATCAAACGTTTACAGTTAGAAGTTTAAGTGGTTTCATTAGATTTGCATTAACTTATGACAATTTTTATGGAAGATTTTAATTTACTGTATATCAAAAAGTATAAAGTTTACAAATATCAAAGGACAGAAGGCAAAAAAAGTTACATACACATTTTTGCAAAGTTTTATAGCTTACGTTGGATAAATGGTATCTTTAACAACAGAAAGCAATTATTATTTGTTTTAGTTAAAGTTGTTAGAAGATGCCATCTGCTTGTAAGTTTTCTTATCTTTTCTTGTCAATTGTTTTTATGTTTGTAAAACTTTATGTGGAACATCAAAAGACTGGAATTAATTAGCTATCTATTTCAGTTTGTGATTTAATTGGCATTGTTTTTTTTTCTAGAGAGACTATATTTCTTCAAGGATTTTTCTCATGAATCTTTATAATTCATTCATAAATCTACATGATAGCACTGAATCAATGAGGTTTGATCAAACATTTTAGTTAAAAATCAAATGTTCCTCTGACATGAAAATATGAAATATCCCAGAGTATGATAAATGAAAGGCCACCATCTGTCTTTTTGTTTATAGAGGATTTTAAACAAACATGTTCCTCTTATAGGCCTACTTGTTAAGGCATTTCACAGGTTGTGTGATGTGGAACACCTTTTACCAAATATGACTATTTTACAATTTAATTGGTATTACAAATATCAATATTAATGCTAAATGCATTATTCTGAAGTTATTCATCATGCACTTTAGTAAAACCCAAATGATAACAGTTTTTTATCTATCTTTATAGCTTTCTTTTCATTTGGAAGAAATTGCAATTCCCCCAATGTGTTTTGCTCCACAATCTGCATCTTAAAACCGTAGATCAGATGGAAAGTACTGGGAGAGAAAAGTTTTCTACCTTTTCCTTTCATTGTCAATTACAAAGAAACCACTCACATGATTTCCCAGAGTTCACCTAACACATGGTGAGAATAAAAAGATTAAAGACCTGGAGGTTTTCTTAGTGGCATTCTCTAAAAGCTTTCAACTACAAAACCTTGAAGATTGTTTTACGAAGTTGTAACATTTATATATAATACTGTATATCATTTTCCAGGCGGAAATACAATTTATTTATTTCTTTATATACTGTATTGAATATATACTGTAGGATCACATTCTGAAATTAAGAAGCGCTTTGGTTTAAAGCTGTGATTTACATTAGACAAAATATTTTTGTTAATCACACAGTTGAGTTCATTTGTTGCACACAATATTAAAAAATGTGTATAAGAATGAATAAGATATTACATCATTGTTTAGATTAACAAGATATATATATAAAAAAACTATGTGTATACGTATCTTTAACTGAAGTGTTAGCATAGAGCAGTCAGTGAGAACAGCTCCATCTTCTTCAGCCCGTTATCTTAGCACCAGCGGCCATTTTGTCTGCATTCACACTGATTGTTGTATGTATCCCAGGTCATACCATGATTGTATCATGTTGTTTTTGGTGTATTTCTAGTGCTATTGTTGTCCATTTTGATTAAAATAAAATCGTTCCTACAGTAATGTAAGACTTTAATCCAGGTGCTATATATTTATCTTATAATAGTATATATTTCTTGCGCTAATGTCTTCAGTTCATATTGTAACCTACTATAGAAAAAGCATGGCGGTTGCACGCATGTGTACTGTACACATGCACTCACCCAAATGAGCTAACTCCCCAAGAGTCAAACGCATATACCCCTTACCCCAACCCCCACACACACACAGGAATACACACACACAAACCCACACACACGCTCGCACATACACAAAATGAAGTAACTTAACCCTAGGATTTTGACAAAGCTACAGAGGTCACTTTGACTTGTTTACATCACTAGAGGTTTACTAGGCAGTGAACGAGTGGACTCCAGCCACCTTCAACATCTTATACATTACTGTAACTGCCAATGGTTTTCTGATCTAAGTCCTTGGATAAGTATTAAAATCCTTTTTAATAGACATTTTTGCTCAAGGTTTCTACCAAAAACAAGCTGTGATTGACAGAGTGAAAGTACTATCCTCTATTTGAAAAGCTGACATTATGAATTAGTTAGCGGCCCACTAATTAATGTCTTAACGCTTTCTGAATATTTCACTGGGAATCTATACATTTTTAAACCAGTGTTTCTCTGCAAGAGTATGCCTAAGCTACCAAGAGACTATTGTAAAGTATTTCAATCCGAGAGCTTCATGTGTCTGGTTTGGAAGTGTTCCCTCTCCTGCATGTAAATGCATGTATTTGGGAGGCTGATTTTCACCACACATACTGTAACAACCGTAACTCTATACAGTAGCATTGCAATTTATTATGCAGCACTTTGGATGGGATTTAAAACTGTGTTTACGAAACACAAAATGCCCAGGCTAACACTAAAACTTGAATAAAAAAACCCACTAAAACATTATCTCACCAAGATACCTGCTATACTGAAAGAAATGCGTAGGCCTTTTGTGTACATCACACTCTCTTGGCCCAGCCCAGCCCACAAGCCCTGTACCAAGACTCAACCTTGGCAGCCTTGGCAGCCTTCAGCAACAGTACCTATACATGTAGGCAGGTCCAAGCAATTCTGCACACACAAACCCAGACAGTCACTCACCTCTGTACGGCACCACTGTCACCTCTCTGGAGTGTTGCTGCAGTCAGCTGTAGGTTCCAGAATGTCCGAGTCGGGGCGCACAGGGTACGAGAGCAGCGTCTGTAAGTGTGGGACCCGTGGAGACCAGGCCTGCTGGCTCCTTCTCTAATAAGGGGAGCTGAGAGCTACTCGGGCCACCCCGGTCAGTTTAGAAGAGGAAGTCCTTTTCAGCTTGAGAGTATAGCACAGGGCTGCCGCAACATAAATCGCACAGGCCTGTCCTGCATGGGCTGGGAACGCCATGGGAGCAGTAGGCAGCTCTGTGCTGGGGTTTTTTGGGAAGGATTATGGATTGAGACGTACAGCTGGGAGGCTGAAGTTACACTTTTCATTACCACTTCTAGGGGGTCTCAGCAGCTTGGAAGCCAGTCAGATTTCCCTTCCCCCCCCCCACACAAGCACACAAACACCCCCATCACACATCACACCCTGGAATAGTGATCATTCTGCATGCACATTGCTCACCTGAGGATCATTGTTTTGGATTTGAAAATAAGGGAGCAGGATGAGGAAAAGAAAGTTTGGGAAATGATTCTTTTCATTTTATTTCTCCCCTCACTAATAGAGGACTAAGAAGCATAAAGGCATAAAAAGAAGAGGGCCCTGTGAAAAGTGTTCATTCACCAGAAGACCAGAGTAAAGAGAGAGCAGTATGCCCCCTTCTGGCTCTTTTCTTCTCTCCCCCCTTTTCTTCTCTTCCCCCCTCCCCGGTGTGTGTGTGTGTGTGTGTGTGTGTGTGTGGAGATGTGAGGAAATGTCTTTTGATCAGCTCTGACAGAGCCCGGGCCATGTGAAGAGAGCAGGCTAGCAGGGACTCTGCCAAGCCATGCGAGGCAAAAATGTTCCTTAATAAGAGTAATAAGCTAGCGAGCGCTGGCCGTCTGTCTGATCCGCGTTCTGGGGTACAGTTTGTGCCAAGCACAGCCAGTGCTTTTTGACAGGTGTTTCTCCTTCTCTTAGCAGCGCTTGGAGTATCTGCCAGGATGGTACGTTTCACCTGGCCTGTCCCATATGCTCACACCCATAATGCAATAGGCTGAGCATTCATGAACATCAGGGAGGGAAAGTGTTACTATTCCTTTTAACACCTTCGAGGGCCTTAAGAATGGCAATTTTCTTTCACAATATGTTTTTGTATGTGTGTGCGTGTGCGTGTTTTTGTTTGTTTTGTTTTGTTCTTTGGCCAAAAGTACACAGGAGTGGGATGTTGAAGCGTAAGGTTGGCGCTAAACAAAGCAACTCGGTCCCACCTATAGCCCACACAACATCCAGTTGGTCCAATTGCACAACTGACTGCTCCCATTGTGTGTGTGTGTGTAAGAGAGTTTGTACTGGTCGCATATCAAAGGGCTCTGTCTCTGCAGGGTGGATGTTCCTGGTCCTTCGTGGTACAACATGCAGACAGCTAGCTATAACTCTCTCTCTCTCTTGGCTTCTCAGCGCAAACACACACACCCTCCGCTGACGGAGAGGGCTAGCACAGACCTCTCACTCACTGTCTTCCACACAGAGGTCAGAGCCATAGCCGAGCCATATCCGAGCCATTGTCGAGCCGTAGCCGAGCCATAGCCGCATCATAGACGAGCCATAGCTAAGCTCCATGGGCAGCCTGAGCATTAGCAGGGGCTCCACAGGTGAACTTCATCCTGGCCCAGGTGGACTACAGGCCTGTTGTTTTACCTGGGCCTGGACTATAGGAGCTTGAGGAGGCAGGTACTGCCGGCTATCCAGGCAGTCTGTGGCAAGAAGAGTTAATCGTGGAGGGGGAAAGGGGGGTCAGCGCTGGTAATTACGGTGGGGAGAAGCCGATTAGGCAGCGCAGAGTGGCCCACTGAGGGGGAACGGCCCACGCCCAGCGGGGAGGGGAGTCCTGCCTTAGGAGGGACCAATCAAGTGTAAATCAGAGCGGACCCTGGGCCTGGGTTCACTGGGAAAAGGCTTGGCCGCTGGTTCAGAGCACCGCAACCTTCACGGATTAGTAGAGACACTATTCTGACGAGTGAAAAGAGGAACTCAGCACGGAGGCGGCATTCGTGCATATACACACATACACATATACACACACGCACACACACACATACACACATGCACAATGCTCCCAACAGCTGGGAGGAGGTCTGCAGCCCTTGCCATATCACCATGGCAACGGCATATCTCACATTTGAGCCCAAATGAAGACACTTTGGGTTGCAACTGGGATATTTATTCTTGTAGTTAATGGAACCATTTTAATGGCTTCTTTTCCCCTGCAAGCAGAATGCTTCCCACCTCACTGAGTAAATGAGTTGCAATTGGACAAGCAGGAGAGATCAGAGGAGACCATTTGCTGCATTACAGGAAAGCTACACCAAGTATTACAAATTGACTGTGGTTGCATCTCGCACTGATAAGGACAACATATGGCACATGCATTGGAACAGAACCGCCCAATAGCATAATTCCTGGTCAATAAATGCATGCATATTTCACTCAAAATGTAAGCAATATATGTCCACAGTTTACTGTAAGATTGTAGTTAAAAAATACTGCTCTTTCTGTTGATTTACATTCACATCTGTTGCTGCAACAGTATATTGGATATTTAAAGCTGCATAGTTTAACTTGGCATATTAGTGGCATCTTATGGTTATAATAAGCACTACATTTATTTACATTTTTAGGACTTTCCAGAGCCATTTTCTTTTCTTTACCATATGCAGTCTGTGCTGAACGTCTGATACAGTATAGCTGCCTTCACATGCTTGGCATAAAAAAGATTTGCTGAATAGGTTAATGTAAAGGCTTAATATATTTAGCTTTCTTTGTTGGGTTATATTTAGCGGCAGCATTTGGTTGAGATTTGTCCTCATTTTGCGTGGAGAGTAAACAAATAAACAGTGACGCGGAGGCTTTTCTAACTGGTGTGTTAGGTGTGCACGAGCTCAGGTCCTATTCTATTCTGTTTAATGGCGTCTCCTCCCCACACAGCCAGCATGAGTGATTTAGCATTCTTTGAGATGAGGCGAGTATGCCAGTATCCAGGGACCCCCCCCCCGCCCGTCTTTCTTCCGTGCTTGCTTTGGGTTCTATCGCACTGCAAAGCTTTCTTGCTTATACTCTCGCTTGCTCTCTCTTTATGTACGTCTCTCTCTCTCACCCTCTCTCTCACTCTCTCTTGCTCTCTCTCTCTCTCTCTGCATTGCTCATCACGCTTTGACTTTGAAGCCACAGCTTTCTCCTACCCTTTTTTGTCTCCATGTGGCTTTGATGCGCTAACATTCTGTGAATAGTCCCTCTAATGCCTGGATCCCCGTGCCTTATCCTTCCTTCTCTGCCAGTGTAGAAACAGCCAGCATCTCGCCTTTGAAACGACGTCTATAAATTACAAGTTGTCAAGTGTCATTTTTCTTGTTTACAGCCATTTTGGGCTTCCACTCCCCCTATGTTTCTTCCTTGTGTTTCACATTTAATTGCACCAATAACGATGGTTGGGCTCATGCAACCCGTAGCTGCTAAGAGGGTGCGGAAACTATTAAAATATTTTCCAGGCTTTACGAGTTTTATGTGTGTAATTTGCGTGGATATACCCCACTGTGTTACCACCAAGTAGGAGAACAGAATGATATTGTGTTGTGGCCTGTGACACTGTAGTGAGAGAGTTAGAGAGAGAGAGAGAGAGAGGGGGACATTTGTACAGGAAATCTGCCCTAAGTGTTTCTAAAGAGCCCTGTTCACCCCCTGCCCCCACCCCCCCCCCCCCCCCCCCACCAACCCCTAGCACACAAACAGCTTTAATTTATTGCATGCCTGCTGAAGTCACAAGCCCTTTATAACCCCACAATAATTTCCCATATGTTCCAGATATCGCCACAGAGGGACAGAGAGGACTGAGTGCAAAAGGAAAGATGTCAGAGACCGTGTGAGACCAAGACCCCGATGTAGACTGTGGCCGGTTATGTTGTGAATGGCGTGAATGTGTATGCTACAATATTCCCGTTTTTCCCCAAACTACACTTGTGGGTGGGTTGTTGTGGAATATTAAAAACAATAACACAGCACATTTCATCGTCAATGGGAGGCTCCTGAGGAATGAAATCACCTTCCCATTGACTCAGATTTGTCCTTGTCAGCTCCCGTATGAATCAGCAGCCGCATAAAACAGCACACACACTTGTGTACTGTATGTGTTTTCTGGCCATCATTGTCAACAATTGTCATCAATAGTGGGTCAATGTGTAAGTGTTAGCATCCCTTCACTGAGGCCTAGCATGGTTGTATGCAAGGATGTGACCTTGACTGGAACTATACAGCTAAGCAGACAGGGAGGAATAGCAGGCAGTGGGGCGGGAGGGGGGAGGGGGGTCTCCAGAGAGGTTATTGATCCCTATCACCAGGTGTCCTAGCTGGGGAACAAACATGCCTTGACTACCAAACAAAGTGCCTCCATATAGACACACATACGACCACTCGCACGAAGACACTCGTGCAAAACACAATGCCACACCTGGAGGAACTAAGCGCTCCAGCAATCATCCCATCAAACAGATGTACTGACTTGAGGAAATAGTTTGGAGTGCAAGAGTTATTTCATTCAATAATCCATCACCATTATCGTCAGTTTCGTAATCGGATGAATTTCATACAGGAGCGACTGGATTATTTGCTAGTTTGCTAAACCATCCCTATATACTGTATTGTTGAAAATATGCAATTTTTTATTTTAAAATAATTACGTGCTTTCATCTCCAATATGCCTTAAATCTGTTAAGTTCCAATCTTGAAATGACGTTTTGACTCCAAGTGAATATGGATGTTCTGTAGAGGAGTGGGCTCTAGGGGCTGGTTTTTCTTTTTGGGGTTACAGTAACGGAGCTTTCACGCCTGGCTCGATTGGAGCAGTTGAATCGGATCGTGGAGCATTTCCCCCTTAAGATCGGGTTGTTTGAGCATATGTGAACACAGCAGTACAAAATCTGTTTAGGAACATATCAAGTGGGCCGCTTAGAAGGGGTGGTCTCGGCGCATTTGCAATCGAACTCTAAAGCGGTTTGATTGCAGTGAAAACACAATTGGCCCAGTGAAGCGGGACAACTCGCTAGTGCAATGCACTCACTCATGGCATTACATAGAAAAAAAGAAACATTCTTGCGTTGCGTGAAATCCGCTCGCAAAGCGGAGTTACCATGTTAGTATTCTGTTCCGCTTTAACCATGGCGGCCCTTGCTTTTTACACATAGGTAAATATATAACAAGAATTATATGACAAAATGGATCAGTATTTTCAATATTTCCTTATTTCCTTAATATTTTCTTTGGGGAGATACGTTTTCCCAGCGCACTTGATCATTGAGCTGTAGATCCACTTAGCCTTGTTCTCAAAAGCACCACTGCTTGTGTACCATACGGCCAACTTTAGTGTCTTGCTGCTGCCTTTTATTAGACTACTCAAGTTTGCAAACGCAGTTTGGCTCCAAACGTTTGATTAATTGCATATAACAGACAGGAATACAATTTGCAGTGCTCCACGGAGGCTGTGAGCCAAGCGTACCACTCGTAATTAGCCTACCGGTACTGGATTTGAAGTGGCGGAAAAACCCTTTACCTGGCTGAGTTAGCTTTAGAGTTGGCCAACCTTTTCTCACGATGGACAGAACTTCTTGAAAATCTTGAAAATGGCTTTGTAATTATATCTGCGACCAGATATGTATTCTCCTCTGTCAGCCATTGTGGGTTGAAGAAAAACATTTAACCTTGTGCATATATATATATATACTATAATTGTAGTTTTGATAGTTCAGTCCTACCCTCCAATCAAAGGACATGGAAATGCTGACGTTATTGTAAGCCTGCTAACTGGTGCTGGTGTCGTCGACTCAAAATCTCATAAAAGCAAAAATGATCATTTCCATTTAGTTGAAGTTGCAATGACGGTTCTGAAGGCCTCAAGGTAGATTTATTTGACATGGCAGCACACGACAGCTGAAATATGATTGGATAAAAGCTCTGACATAAACATACTCTGCTGGAAGCGGTGCAATCAAGATCAAATATATGATAATAAAAGAATAGACTATTGGGAATAATTTAATACTTATTCATGAAAAAATATTTTAAAACGTCAAATGCAAGTCAGTGATTCTGATGTGTTTAAGCCAGCAGAGAAGGCCTTTCTGGCCATGACGGCCCACCACTGTGCTTTAAAGGTTGCCATGTGAACACGAAACCAACCCAGGGACGTGCTCAAAATTTGTATCGATTCAGACCATGATCCGGAACAACATATCCCTGCTTTCACACCTATGGCTCTTTGTGTTGTTTTTGTGCACTGGGATCGTTTCGTGTTAACACAGCAACATAAAGCGGCACGGAACTTGAAAACAGGGCACAAACACCATGGTAACACCACTTCACGAGTGGATTTCACGCAAATGTTTTGAAAGCCACTTTTCGTAACCAACTACCAACTACAAAGCGGCTTCACTGGGCCGATTGCGTTCTCACTTCAAATGTACCGCTCTAGATTTCGATTGCAAACATGCCAAAATTCTAAGCAGTCTTGGCTCACTTGATTTGTTCCGAAACAAAGAGCAATTGCTGTGTTCACATATGCCCAAACTAGGGGTCTGACGTTTCACAAAATCCACGGTTCGATTCATAACTAGGTTTTTGAGCTATGGTTCGGTTAAAGCTCATTTTCTTTTTTCTTTTCTTATTTTTTTCTTGAGTGGGAAAAACTGAGAATTTATTTTGCCCAATATTACATTCACTCTGTAGACTGGAATTCATATTTATAAATGTTATCTCTACTTTTTGCCACTAGATGTCACATTAAGATTCTCAGCAAAACATAGCCATGCTATGCGCTAAATCGTTTTACTAACACTTTACTAAATCACTGAGCTACCTCATGTAAACAAAAAAATATGAGGTCAGATATATTATTCCACTATATATATACATAAAAAACTGTAGTTGTTTGCTGCTATAGTCATGTTTAAATTAGACAAATTTTACTAAAGTATACTAAAGAGGAGAACACAGCTGCATTGCTTAGAGTTAAACAATGCAAACAGGCGAAGCACAATAAACAGTTTAAAACCACATACCACAAGAGACAACGGCCTGACACCGAATTCATAATAAACTGGCAGTTTCAGACAGTTTTCATTCCTTGGTGAACACATTATGGATATTGTATTGACACACCCCAGAGACTATACGTGAGAGAGACCCATGAAAGCCAAGGTAAATAAATGCTGCAATGACTGCAGATTTCCATGTTTGAGTGTGTGTGCGTAATGTGTGTGCGCAATGCTGCCAGCTTTGTCATTTCTCAGCATAATGACACTTAATTGAAATGTGGAGCATTTTTCCCCCAAGATCGGTTTGTTTGGGCTAGCAGTGTAACGGTTCTGAAACCGCGATACCGACGTCTATGATTTTGAACCGTCTACAGATTCTCGCCCCCGGTTTTGCAGGGAGTGTGGCAACGAGTCAATTGACTACACATCAATACTAGCCTACTTCAACCATGTGAAATAATATCACACTTTATATCAAAACTACAATGTGTGTATAGGTTAAACTGCTCAAAACGAGACAGGTGTGAAAGTGAGTCAGCCCAGGAAATACCAGAGACCTATCAGACACAATGTTATTGCTGATGTTTTCTGAAAAAGAGAAATAAAGTTAGAAATTAAGTTCAGAATCCAAGTTAAATCTAACTTTTTTTAAACAAAATAGCTTGTTGAAGCATTGTCAAACAGGTTGTCACCACACGCTAGCTTCCATGCATGCTTTGTATTCCTCCATGTTTTTAGTATCTTCCTTCATAGCTCGCCAACTCAGGTATCATAGAAAAATCTGAGTTTACAACTGCTGAACAACTGAAGTCGTAAAGACGATATATCTGATAGCACGTGAAGGCGGCATTATTATCTTGACAGCACTTTCCGGAAGTGAGGATTTTCTGTATTCATTATGCCAGTGTGACAACAGTGCTTCCTTTCCGTTTTCTATGTATTTTAAGCAGTAACCGTAGATTACTAATTTAACAGATTTACAAGACCTGGAAACCAGTAGGAGCCGTGTCTTTAAATGCAGGGTCAGTCATTGATGCTAACTGAGCTCAAATCAAAATAGTATCGCTCTGCGGTCCTCCGAGGGGGCGCCTCACATGTCAAAATGCATTGTGAAGCAAAGCACAGTGCTATGGCTTTGATACGAGCAGTGTTCCCCACTCTTTTTATGTTACTATTTACGGAGCCAGGGCTGTGTGGCAATATCAGATTATTTTTTCCAACATGCAAAGATAGCTAAATGTGAGGAGATATTTGTTGAATTTGACAAAAAGTGTATTAGCTTACATTTAGCTTGCAATAGCTGACCTTTAAGTTTCCCAAATAATTCCTCAGTGTAAGTTTAATGTCCGACATTGAGTGGTCACTGAGTTATGTAATTGGTCATTGTGCAATCATCAATCAAAATACCTCTCCTGTCAAGTAGGTGGGTCGTGATGCAGTTAGCCTGTGCTTTGTCCCAGACTTTATGCATGTAAAGGCTTGCTCTGTGAGACTAAATGGGATTGACTCGCTTTTGCAGCCAGCCTTAAGTGGCCATTCAAGGAACTGCAGTTTGGCGCATTGGCAGTGGATTCATTCCTTAGCACCAGAGTTTCCCACTTGGTGTAAGTAAAGTAATTCTCTGCCCCAGTTATTTAAAAAGAATCTAGGCTAATAAATAGCTGACATGGACAACTTGCTGGGTTAATATTACATGTGATGTAAATTTTAAATGAGCTAATATTTAATATTTTCTTTTTGTAAGCCATTTCACCCAAATGAACACTATATGGCCACTACTTCAAAAATATTTAGCTACCATGAATGAACATGTTAGGAACACACTTGACAAAAAAACAAATTTGATGTATTTTGTAGAAAGTTTGCGTTTGATTTTAAAGATATTGCTTGCTAACAGCAGGCTATATGAATGCAATAGTATTTCTTTATCATGCATTAATGTTCCTATATGCTGAGCGTATAACACTGCACCTACCAGGCCACAATATAGAGTACACCACAACAGGAAAATATACTCTGCCTTACAATTAGCACACTTTCTTGCCTGGTCTCCGGGTATGAACAAATCAATCATCATGTTATGCAATAAGTGCTGCTCTTCTTCCTGCAACTCTTCATTCGTAAAGAAATAGGTTAAGCCTTGATGTTTAAATCACAGGCAGTGTACATCTCTTAACATCCTTCCATGCTCGTTAGACAAAAGGCTCTTGCTTGGATACATGTCTTTTAGCTTGTAATGTTGTTGAAACTAAATGCCTATGATGTGAGATATGGAGTAATCGAGAGAGAGAGAGAGAGAGCGAGAGAATAGGCGGAAGTGAGAGAGAAATGAGAATTAGGCTAATTCATTTAAATAAAATTAATGAGAAAAATGACACAATGAAAGAAAATATATGAATGAAGCAGGTTTTTTTCTCTCTCTCTCTAAAATGTGCCCCTGCTATGAGGGATTTGCCAGTTCCACAGATGGCAGGTTACCTCAGAATGAAAGTGATTTAGTGCTCGGGTCCCTGTGGCTAGAAACTATTCTGGCCACTCAATAGCAGATCAATACCACAACAATGTCAAGCAAGCACAAGCCGCGTCACACCTCCACTATACCTACTAAAGCACAAACAACAATGACATTTCTTTTCATTGTTGTTCTCTGGGCAAAGTATTGAAGGTTGCCTCCAGCTAAGTGTAGTAGAAAGCAGAAATAGGTCAGAACAGAAGTACTTAATGATTCAGTGTATTTTACAACTCCGCAGTACTAAAGAAGGGAAACTGGGATCTTAATTTTTTCAAATTATAATCATGTTTATTAAAGCCAGCCATAGCTTGGATTTTATACTAATAAATGGTTATTGTGGGCTTGTACTCTCAAAAGCAGGGAGGATATTGTATGTTCAGTGGCAGAGATACAGTGAAACAAACTGGCTTTATTTGACCTTTACTACTGAGACACAGGGAAATTATTATACCCTTTAGTGCAGCAATCAAGAAGAGATATTAGACTGGTGATGAATTCAGTATGCTACAGCTGAGGCTACTGGCTCATACCTACTTATGGGAGCAGATGGAACATAGGGAAGGGAAAATTCGATCCTGCACAAAACCTTGGCAACTCTCTGAACACTTGATGAAAACCATATTTTCAAGAAATTGATATTAATTCTCCCCAAAGAGACGATGGATATAAACTGTATGTACTAGAAGCTATGAATTAATCCCAGGCTACATCTGATGCCTGTCTGATAACAGGGTTCTTTTTGTGTTTCTCTTTACTGCTGCTCTTGACAGGTGCATGTCACACAGTAAACAAAGACACAGAAAACGAAGGAAATCACCTTGTGGTTAAGAGGAAATCAGGGAAATGTCAAGGGCCATAGAGGCCTCCTCCAACTCTTCCCGGTGAATAGGTTCTAGTGAATAGGCCTCGGCCTTGACTCTCTCCGTCCTATCCAAACAAGCTTGTGTCTGAGTACGACATTGTTTCAAAAGACTTTGCCACACCCCCTCCCCCCTTCCCCTCAAAAAAAAAAAAGGAAAAGAAAAAAGAAAAGCAGCCAGTGTCTTGGACACACATGCTCTTCCCAGACTCTTTCACGCCCAAGCTAAACGTTTAGCCATCCAGGCTAATTAAGTGCTGTGAAAGAGCTGGCATCAAAGAGGAGGCGGGACCTAAAGTCCCTGGGACCAGCCCTCAGGTCCAGAGGTCAGCCCTCTGCAAGGGAAAGGTTTGGACGGTCCCGTCCCTAGACCTTTGGACGCTAACCCTTAACCCTTTCTGGAGCGTATCAAAGCCTGTGCAACAGAGGGCTGCACAGACGTCCCACAACAAAAACAGGAACACATCAAAGGGCCAGTTGGGAAAAGACAAGAGAGCGAAGGAGAGGTGGGAGGGGGGGATAAATAAATAAATAAAAGCTGGCCAATATCAAATTCACCCTTATTCTGCAGTTATTCCAAAAGATGAATATAATGAATCTCTCCAAGTTGTCACGGGTCTAAAGGGCCCTTGCTGTGCTCCAGCCTCCTCGGGGCACTTGAGGAGAATTATGTGATTAAACAGACCTGCGAATTCTGGACAGAGGCGCGCGGGAGAAGAAAGTCGCGGCCCTCTTCATAATGCCGCTAATGAAGTGGCTGGTGGCTCCTTCAGCGCTGGCCTGGCCTTGTGCAGCCTGTTCACAAGCTGTCTAATGACAGAGCGGGGGCTGCCCAGCGCACCGGCTCAGCCCAGTGAGCCACAAAGGGAGATCACACAAGCCATTGTGCCCGGCCGCAGCGGCTTAGCGCTCATCAGTCCCAATGAACCTGTCTCTAGTCAGTGCGGGACACACCCCTGTCCTGCCGGCCAAGAGACACCTCCCCTCCCCCCTTCCCCCCACCAGCACACTCCTGCAGCCCATCACTCTCTCATTATGACATCAGCCCACTGGAAAACGATGTGCGTCACTGGTGTTTATATTTACACCGCGGGGCTTCCACCCCCCTCCCCCTTTCCCATCATCGCCGGTCTCCATCTTTCGCTCTCTCTCCCTCTCCCTCTCTCTCTCTGTCTCTGTCTCTCTCTCTCTCCCTCTCTCTCTCTCTCTCTCTCTCTCTCTTGGCCTCTGCTGTGGTGTGTGGTAGGTCAGATAATGTATGGGTATGTATCAGCATACACTGGGTGTTTACATGTCCGCCCTTTCGCCCTCCAATTTAAACAGGGCCGCTCCCCTTGGCCTGCGCTGCCGCCTGGGGGGGGGGGGGGGGGGGGGGGGGGGGGGGGGGGGGGGGGGGGGGGGGGGGGGGGGGGGGGGGGGGGGGGG
>JAODTR010000002.1:940826-958322 GCA_025399935.1 Amblyopsis rosae | reverse complement strand
CCCCCCCCCCCCCCCCCCCCCCCCCCCCGCGCCAAACGTATGCAAATGAGAAATGAGCGCATCCACAATGGTGCCCACAGCTGCACACAGTCGGCCAAAGACAGAGGACAGGGGGGCTGCCGTTCCTTTTCATGTGTAACCCCCACACACACACACACACACACACAGGCAAGATGAGCGGTTGTCCAGGCTGTTGCGACGCTGGGCAGAATGTACAATGTGCCGGGAGACCCTCGCCCCTCCGCCCGTCAGCGGCCCTTGAGCCTGTGTGGCGGCAAAGTGAAAAGGGAAATGGAGGAAAAGTAAACACCTTGTATCTTTTTCTCTTCTTCTTCCTCTTACTCCCACTCAGCGCCTCTTCATCTCGCTCTCCTCCGTGGTCCTTATTTGGGCTAAAGTGACTATGCAGAATGCACCAGAGAGGAGGACTGGTGTGTGTGTGTGTGTGTGTGTGTGATGCAGAAGGAGAGGGGGTAAAGAACCTGATTGCTTTAATCCCAGTGCTCGCGGCGCTCCCCTTTTCATAAAGCTCTCTGGCCGTGTGATTCAGACCCAGGCCCCAGCTCTCCGCACCCTGCCATTGTTCTCACATGAAAATCAATTCCCTTGAAGACCCTCCTTAATCCCGTCTTTGGTGTCAACAATGGCCACTTGTGCACGGCCCTGATAGACTAAGAGCCGGGATGATGCGGCTGTCTGCTCTGATTCCAGCCCATTCAGGTAATGGCGGTACGCATCACTTTGTAGTGCCAAGTGCAGGACTCAACAGGAAGATGTTTGCCATCATAATTTCCTGCAGAGCACCCACCCCATGCACCCACAAGACTTTTAATTAAAGCCGACAACCACAGAGATTACAGATCAGCCGGTAACAATGACTGTCCCTTTGAACGGGCTTCAGCCTCTGTCCCCACTGTGCCCAGATGGAGAACACAGCCCCGTGATCACACTAATAACAATCGCCTCAGCAATCGTCCACAGCAGTAGGTTTACACTGGACCGGTGCTTTGCAGATATGCATTGGACAGCACTGAAAAACCTTCAACAGGTGTTGCAGGAGCTTGTCTTTCTGCATGCGGAGAGCAAAAAGAAATAAAGTACAAAACGTCAAGTTCACCTGTAAAAGAAAATGGCAGTCATTTTTGCTACTCTACTTTTCCACTAAATGGTCATAGGATCAAAAGGGGGTTTAAAGACAGCCTGGAGAGCCTCTCTGCAGTAGCCATTGTATAATCCTGTTTTTAGTTTCAGGTAGATGCACAACTGGATGTTTTTTTACTTCATTTGGCTCTGAGCCCTTGTGGAATGCAGGTATTGGTTTTCAAGACTTGTGCTGATCTTTATATTGGACTCGTACATCAAAACGTTTCCCTGACCGCTGGACTCCAGATATATGCTTTGATTCAACTTTCCCCAAACTCTCCAAAGACCAACAGAAAACACAGCGGAGAGCAACATCACAACAACAATCCACCTTAATTACAGTCAGAGGTATATCTAAAACACCTGATGAGAAATACAAAGGATCCAGTATACAGAGGAAAATTCATTACCCATCCCTCTCCTTACCTTTTCTGTGTTTGGCAAAGAAAATGAACAAAGGCGGAACCCTACTGATTGAAAACTAGCAGAACAGTGAAACAACAGGACACAACTGACCGTTCATGCATGCCTGGGATTAGGATGAAAGTAGAAAGAGCACGGAGAAGAAAGAGCACAACAAAAGAAACAGGGGACTGACAAACTTTTTCTCTCTCTTTCTTTTGAGGTGAAAGAGATGGAAGAAAAGGTCTGCTCGTATGAAAAAATGGGGCGAGAAAGATTACCAAACAGAGGCAGTCCTTTTTAGCCTCTATACGCCTCCACTCCTTTATAACCAACAACATGAAAGATGAAGCCCTGGTCTCTGATGACCAATAAGACAAACGTACCAGATAAAAATGAATTGCTTATTATCATTAATTCATTCAGTATTTGTTGGATATCGTGCTGCGATCTATGTGGATTTCTTAGAGAATACGTAGTGCTTTCAGTTTACAAACTAGTCTTTCATTGTAGGATATAGAACATATTGTAGGCCTGAATCCACTACATGGAGAAGGTCTTTAAATCTCTTCTGAAAACCCATCTCTTCTCATTGGCCTTTCACAACAGACCTTGACATTTGTGATTGCATTGTTTGTTTTTACTGTTTTACTTACTGTTTTATTTGGGCTCTGTGCTTGTTAATTGCATTTTATGTTTTTATAGTATGAGCTGTCTATTTTATTTATTGATTTTACTGTACAGCACTTTGTGACGACTTCTGTTGTTTGAAAGCGCTTTATAAATAAATTTGATTTGATTTGATAACAAAACCATGCCTCATTGATTTAATGTAGATCATTCACGTCCGAGAAGACGGTGTGTCTCCCTCAATAAAAATGTACTCAAGATGACGAGTGATAAACCTTACTGCTCTATTATAAAGACTTAGCACCTCTGGCCTATCTTGTTGTATGTGTGATATCACTGGGATTAAATGATGTTATTCATATACTATCTCTCATTTTATGATCAGGAGCGTTCAAATGTTCATTCATATACATATATAAATGATAATAAAAGTTGTGTCTGAGTTGTCGTTCACTTTGTAAGGTTCTGAGGTGTGCTCAGATGAGACGTGGTGATGATACTGTAGGATGTGCCGTATGCAACATGGATGACCTTACAGGGCTAAAACCTAATTAGGTATTATAACCAACCAATCTCTTTAATGTATGAGATGTTTATATATAGCTACTGAGTCAGTGTGAGCACACTGGTTCCCAGTAGTGGCAACCTGTGTGACCCTGGCAGCCTTTATTGGAGTGCATAGTACTGAAGCATGCCACCTTTGCCTCTGATGAAGGACGGGCAAGGCACACACACATACACACGCACGTGCACGCACGCACGCACACGCACCGAGCGAAAAGTGCCAATAAACAGCTCAGAAATGGTTTGAATGTTTGCCTAAGCACTCTATTATGGTGTGAGGAAGTCCTTCCCCATTCTCTTGCACAAAACACACTTGAGAACGGCTTTCACAAAACAACAGTGTCTTTCCTCCAGCGCAGGATTCTGTAGGGGGATGTTCCTGTGCCACCCCCGATTCTCCTGCGTCTTAGACGGCTCTCCTAATAGTCCTGACTGGCCGACCTCTGGCTCGTCCCCCTCCCGAGATTTACAGCTTTCACTGGCTCGACCTTTGACCCCCCCTCGACACCCTGCACACTCCCCTTCACGCGCATCCAGTCCTCGAGGAGAACAGTGGCCGCTATTTGCTGACGGGTATATTGCTAGTACCAACTCAGCACGTCACAACCTCTCTAGGTGGTGATTCAGCCAGTGGTTGATTACTAACCCCCCCCCCACCCCCCACACACCACCATCTTCACTGGTAGCCTGAAGCAAGGTAGGCCTACTTAAAGCCTGGCCTAATGAAGTGTGCCATGGTTGGGAGAGCTTAATGCCACCACATGTGGGGATGATTGCAGGAAACAGGGCACAGTGGCAGGGGACCGGGGAGTTTTAGGGGTGGGTGTGGGAAGCCCAGCTGGGGCACAGCAACGCTGCATTCCCAGGGGCCATTGTGTGGGACAGCACAGTGGGGCACAGGTCCTGGCTCGGGGAAAGCTCCATTTTTGCCAGGTCACGCACGTTTAGGGTTCAATGAAATGTAAGTGTGGGGGTTAGGTCTCTTTTAATCTTTAATTAAACCCACACATCGCCTCAGCACCTGTAGAACAGAAGTAGACCAGCTTCTTTGTTTATTGCGACTTTATTATTGACAGTTACAGTGGATTATTATTTTACGTGTGCAATATGCACATTATGAAATTAAGTAAAAACCACTAAAAGACTTTTAGCTTGACAGCTAACCTCTTACAACCCTCTTTAGCCCCCAGTACACCGCCCCTCGTGGAAACACAGTAGCTAAAGTAATACAGCATTTCCACTTCGGGGGGCAGTTAATCACCTCTGAGCAAACGTGTGCGCTGGAGCGTGAAGGCACCATCTCTCACACACTTCATAATGAACTTTTTTTCTTCCTGTGTTTTTTTTTACAACGTACAACGTACAACGTTTACAGGCACAGCCAGAACACAGATTGCCTCTCTGTGATTGCGTGCAGTCGGCAGGAGAGAAAAGGATGCTTCTATGCGCAATGGGATCATGATGAGAACAGAGACAAAATTACAGGTTTAGCCTCTTGTTCTGCAAATAATTCCCCCAGACGAGTGCCTGGTTGAAGGTGAGCCCACTCTTGCCATTTGCCTTTGTCGGACCTCAAAGGTCACAAGTTATTATTTATTGACTTGTTTGACTACGGCTAATGAAATCCACAGTGCCTTTATGAAGCAAGTCAGTAACCTCCTACCCAATGAAGTGGTCTTTTCTCTCTTTTCTCTCAGACAAACAAAAACAAAACAACAAAGAGAGGGAGTACATAAAGGGGTTTTGGTCAGATGGGTCACATGCTGTCCATTGAATCTCTGGCACATCAGGCCCATTCACAGGGCTCTATAAAACTGAAAGACTGCTTAAATACCTGACAGTAAGAAAAGAAACAAAAATAAAGAAAAAGCGTAGAAACAACAGATAAATAAATAAGACAGACCCAGTGACTGATGTGTGTGGCTAGTGCCAGAGAGTCACGGACAATTCAGGAGATGTGGCCGCCTGGCTCCACAAAGGGAGGGCTAGAACATACAGAAGCTCACTGGGCACATTTTTTAGGCCATTCCCACTTGGACCCCCTTTTGAGTCTTTGTCTGCGCTCCGGCTCTATGAGAGAAGTCAATCACAGAACCTTTGCTTTGCAGTCTCCCCCTCATTGTGTGAAGAGCGAGACACCATGCAGATTACACATTATAATTATATGTGAGATGAAAAATAAAACAACAAGGCGATTCTTTTTTCTATTGACCTTACAATGAAGATATTATATCCATATTTGCTGCACATTTTTTGCAACATCAAAAAGAACACGGAATAAAAAGATAAATACTGGCCAGCGATTAAAGCCGTATTTATGCAGCCCAGTTTTCATCGCAAGAGAACTTAATGCATTGGTTAGCTGGCTTCATTTGATCTGTACTATAAGAGAAATGTCTGAACCTCTGGGGCCTGTGATCCCAGTCTAATGCATTGGCAAAAACAGTCAATTATATTGTAAATTCTAGGGAGAGAACATGCTTGAAAGACAAATGTTTTTATATTTATTTTGATCCTGTCCAACACAGAAAAAATGGTGTATATAAACCATCTTGTCTGTGAATATTTGGAAAGTCATATTTACCAACACAGACGTCTAATTATAGCGAGCGAATCACATTCTAGCTTGTGATGATTCTGTGATGTTGAAGTGTGCAAGCAACAAGCAAGGGACAACCTTAAACTACAAACCTCACACAATGTGGCATGGCCTCTCTTCTGAAGGAAGTGTATACACAGTGTTTCTGCTATCTATTACTATCTTATTTCACTGGCTGCCTTGCTTAATAGGAGTACAATGTTTTATTCCTTTACTTTGCTATTCCAGTCAAGTAATCAGAATCAATGGTTCTTAACCTGGGAGTATCGGCCCTTAGGGCTCAAAGGGTTAATTTGGGGAGCCCTGAGTTGACGTCAAGTTAATGAAATAATATTTTTTGTGTTATTTGTTTTGTGTCAAATACCTTCATTGGTGTTTATGGTCATGTGTTATGATTTTATGCTCTTATTAGATTATTATCTTTATTGCGCATGGGTCCAAACCACGTTATTTTGGTAGAGGTTAAGAACACTCATTAATCCACAGTCTGCATAATACCACTATAGAGTGGGGTACCCGCTACTTGAATGTCAATCATCCAGAAATGATGGCCCAGATGCTGTGTTTTCTTCCAGTGTGCTATAGCGTGCTGCGGTGCCCTGAAGATCATGGACACAGTGTCAGGCTGATGTCCTTCTCTGTCCATGTGAGTAATCTGGTCCTGCTCTGCCCCTGCAGATATCAAACCTGCACATCACACGTGTTGCCATGTCTGCAGTAAAGCAGTCTGCAGGCTTTGACACAGCGATTGATCTCCATAGCGTGACCTGTTAATCCTTCCTCTCACTGCAGTATCTCTCTACAGCATGCATGCAACATTGACTGTATGTCTTGTACTAGACATGTTGAAAATAAATCATGACCTGCAATTCCACAGTCAGTCTGTTGCTGAAGAGCCTGATGTCAACATTCAGCTTCAAGGCCAGTTTATTTTAGCCTTTATTATGTGAAATATTAGTAGCCTTAGTAGGCCAGGCTTTAGTATATTAAGAATACACAAACGCGCTTGCGCATATATATATATACATTTTTTTTTGTGATTTATCTACAAAAGGTTAATAACATTTAATTCTCTGCTTGAAATGGCAAATACCATATATGTGAGTAATCATCCGTCCTAATCCTGGTGATGTTTTCACTTAATGGAATAGATTTCATGTTATTTCTTTCAAGATGAGATGTGTTCGGCGTTCCCTTTGATCTGGTGCACTCACCGGGAGGAAGTAGATTAAAATGTTCATGAAAATCAAAAATACATCTCAAATTGGTTCTTAGGCGCTTAAATCAAAATTAGATTTATCCAAAATGTCAGGGACAAATAGTATTGACATGACGGTAATACCAACAGCTGTCTTACACCCACAAGACATCTTGTGGGTGAACATTTCTGATGTTCTCATCTTCCCTGCCAGGTCAGGTGTAGTTCTATTAAGGGATTATGTGGAAATACACCTGTTCATTCATGATTACATGTACTCAAGGAAGGTCTAGATATCTTGCTATAGACCTGAAAGATAAAAGAAGTGCACTGCACTTTTCCCCCATATTACCCCTGCGGCACCTTTTCTTTATCTGAAAAAAGATGGGCGGACTGATGGGCGACTGGAACAAGATCATAGGCCAGTACCAGACCAGAGAGATCCCATTAAGGTTATTCGGTTATTACCAGCATATGTTTCAAATGGGGCTACGGCTAGAAGGGTCTCCCTCATCCCCTCTGCCTGCAGTGGGGATCTGGCACCAACTATCAAGAATCTCTTCTCTCTCCATGCACTTGTTACAGTACGTCTCTGCTAACTGCATCTCTGTTCTCCCTTCTTTTCTGAGTTGTTACGCCTGCTGCTCATTATGGCGCTGAAAGAATAAAGGGGTTTTTTTTGTGGGGAAAAAGACATCAGTGCAGACATTTTTGCTGGCGTTTGGAACTATAACTTTGCTCTATATACAGACCCATGACGAAGATACATCAAAAAAATAAAACACTGTTTTCCTTGTGTTCATTATAGCCATGGCCACACAGAGAAATACAAATGCAGTATATTACCAAGAGCACATTATGCAGGAAAGCTATTGTCTGTGGGAATTATACAGTACATAATCAAGTGAATTATCATGTACTGGCTTCCATTAAACAATTGTCCATCTCAAGCCGTTATTTACACTGAAGTTAGGGAGATTGATTAATGAACTAACCTAATAATTTAAGCATGTTCCCTCTACTAGCTCAGAATATTGGCTCAGGGGACTGGCTCATAGAAGTTGTCTGGCGCCCTCTGCTGGGCATGCATTCCATAATGTCGCGCATATTGATTTCGGTGAAACAGCATTGTGCACGTTTCCTCTGAACTTCAATTTAGGAAACTGTATTCTCTTATGGTATCAGTTGGTCAGACTTGTCACTCAGAGATTATAAGGACTGGGGAAGACATGGTGTCCCTGCAATATAAATAAACAGTGTTGTGTTATATTTAGTTTAAACCCCCACTAATCCTATCATTGGGTGCACTATGCTTGCAGCAACCAACACGTTATTGGTAAGTATGTCTTTTTAAAAGCTACAAATTACTAATAGGGTTCTTGTCATCTAGGCCTCTTCTTGGTTCAGCATGGTTCTAGATGCGTTGCAGCTTATGTTTACAGCTTCTATCTACTCAGACAATAAACAAACAAGCAAACAAATACATTATTAGATTTAGTGGCATTTTGGGGTTAAGTGATGTTTGATTCGAACGTTGATAGGCAGTAGAAAAGGGATCTTGGCCCTTTTCCCCAGCAACCCGAATGTGTGCGGAGGACTCTAAGATGAATATGCACCTATTTGAACATAGCAGGTAAAAGTTTAGAACAGCTTGCGTCCCTAGAGAGAGAGAGAGAGAGAGGGAGGGAGGGAGGAAGAGAACGAGATACTGAGAGACGGAGTGAAATAAAGAGCTTCCAAAAAAGTACCGCTTTGTTTATTCACAAATGGTGTGACACAAACTTGCTGCTTTGTTCTCTGCCTCTTGCAGCATGACAGCTGAGCTGCGATAAGCCATTAGTATGAGGCGGGTGGTGGGGGGAAAGGGGGGGGGGGGTGCATATACACTTATAGCACAGGACCTATCTCATTCTGACACCCGCGTCAAAATAATTCCTTAACCCCCGTTTCCTTCCATTGAGCATCAAGGGAGGAAGCAAGAGGAATGCAGATCTAATGGCCTACTGAAGACAACCAGCCTGGACCGTCAAGAGCTGCGATGCTCGTAACGGAGGCCGGAGGAGGACCACTGTCACGCCATACAGTACTGGCTGGCCTGGGACTGGCCGACAGATGGTCACCTGGATTAATTGAGTCAATGAATCCATCCCATTATGTAATTAAGGATAGTGTGATGATCTGAGAGAGCCCAGCTTGGCTCATTAAGATGGATCGCATCTATCCTAAAATAACTATCGCCATCTATCTACCCTGTTTACTGTGGCAACCCAATGTTCTACTGGGAAGCAGACCTCACTCTCACTTATTTACTGAAGGTACTAGCAGGTAGCCTACCAGGTTTGTGATCCCCTTTGTATAATGACCCATTTTTAGGGATTAATAAAGTTGCGTTATAATGGTTTGTTGTCATATGTCTAGTGTTTAAATTTGTATTTTGTTAAATACAACTACATTATAATTTCTAAAGAAAGTAGACTAACAACTATGAAGTGGACAGTCAATCCTACCATTGTGCATGCGTTAGTTTTTATGTTAAGTTGGTTGAACTTAAGATAATGTTCTTTATAGTAGGCCTATTTGGCGTTGTTTCATATTTATGCCAAGCACAGCCACTAGAGGAAGCTCCAGAGTGCAGGCAGCTGCTGTACATGTCAACATGAAGGCTATTGGACTGATGCACTGCACTGACGGCCGAGTAGATCTGAGGTTAAACATTGGCTGACGAAATAGTGGTTAGTACTGAGAAAGGGGATAACATGAATGTCTTATTCAACTGTGTTGCGTTACTCTGCCTGTCATCCTGCTTCAGGATTTATGTAAACACATGCATCCTGAGTCAAACAGAATGTACTATATATGTACTAGTACTACAGTATATATACTATATATATATACTATATGTAATAATGCGCTATCCACATTATTTAGTGTGCGTTTCTCTGAAATTCTGCCCCATGTTCTCGTGTGTATATTTATAGGCCTATGAGTAATATGACATCTTTGTTTGAAATTAATGGGCTGTGAAATGATTAAAACAAACCTGTTTTATATATCTGGTTAGTGAGATCTTCCTCAGTTAGACATATCCTATACATTTTTATGGTCACTGCTCTGACATATCTACTGGGATTTTTGTATAGCTATATTAAAATATGATTTGTGGTTAGAGCTGCATAAACACATGTAGGATACTGTACTGCATGTACTAGAAAGAGCTTCTTTATTCCCCTGGAACCAATGTACAAAATAGCTTAGGAATCCTCTCAAGAAGTGACTTTGGTCAGACACATGCCCAGTGTGGGGTAATGGTCAACGGGAAGGCAATATAGACCCCCTGTGAATGTGGCACTCACTCACATGCACACACGCACACACACACGCACACACACACACACACACACACGCACACAGAGATTCAAGCATGCTATTAGTGACCACTCCTATTAATTACCCCTGTCTAATCTCCATGGGTTTTCACACATATCAGGAGCTGAGCTAGCACATATAATTGAATGTAGGTTAGAAGATGTGGATGAGAGACAAGACAGTTACTGTAAGATCATGTCTGCCGACTAGTGGCCCATTGAAAACACCCAAACCCATGCAAGCTATAGCCAGACAAGAGGACGCTGCATCTCATGTCATTAACATAGTGTCTAAATATCTAATGTGGGGTTTGATTGGTTAGACCTTTAACCATGAATAGCGTTTAAATGTTTATGGTTATTTTAAAAATTAATAATTGTATTTAAAAAGTAATCTAATACATGCTTCTAAAATTTTGCAGACATTCTTGCGTCTGAGGGTGGTTCCTTTAAAAACGGACTGGCTGTTTAATGCTGAGAAGAATTCAAGGAGATAAACTGGCCTGCTTATGGGGCTTGTCTCTTTGCCCTTCATCGTCTTCTCTCCATTTGCAAATGTACAACTAGTCTATCTGTCTGTGGGATTCTCACAGGGCAAGCTTAAGCATTATGGAGTTTACACTATAGAGAAAATTAGTTTACTGTAATGCTATGCCAGGAAAAAGAGAGGAGGGGAGGGGAGAGGAGACGAGAGAAAAACAGATTTACACACAAAATATGTATTTTTAGCTCATTGGGTAAGTGTTCAAACACAACCAGTGATGTGCTGAAAATAAAATTTAAATTGCTACTTGACACTGACATGTCCTTAAATAGAAACCGCAACGACAACATGACAGCAATAAACTTGAGTGTGATATCAGCTGCCGAGGATGTGAAAACACATCTGTTGGATGTTAAGCCTTTCATATTAGAGACGTACACTATGTTTGTATATAATACAGTACGGTGACGTTGTGACCCTTTCTGTTATATGTAGGCCTATGCAAACTGAACATAAATCTGCTCTTCGCTTTACGTGTATTAGCCTAGGTTGATGTGTCTTCGTAAATGCTACTGTAGGCTTGAAGTACATCAGAACAAAATGTAGTTCTAAGTATTTTTCAGCAGGTGGCAGCATTGCATCTGAAATGCAATGTAAGACTATCTGGAGCCTCAAAAAGATACACGAATCAATAACATTTCAGCAGAGCCATAATTAAATCCATCTATATCCTTGATGTATTTATACCCAGGATATTTTGTCTTCAGAAGACAAATGAACTAGGTTTGTTCCTGGCTGTCAGATCGTTTGTATTGCTCACGACAACAACATATTACTCTGGCGGGCATGAAATGTGGACTAAAAGCTCTGTCACATCAGTGTATTAATATCTGCTTAGTAATATATGGTGACAGATAAATCCAAGATAGCGCTGATTACAAGAGTCCAAAAGAGGCTTTATAGCATGCATGAGCCATAAAATCATTATTGGCTAAGCAATGATATCCCAGAAAGTTTTGCTTCTATGAATTGTCGCCTACTAAACCAAACCTTGGACTACCTGTACTTTTTGTCCACTACCAGTATTTTATATGAATGTTAGCTCTGTGTACACTCACTATGTCTACTATCTCTATGGCTAATATCAAGGTGTTGGGCAATCAGTATGTAGTCCTGAAGGGCCTCTTACGGACTCTCGTGTATTATCAGAAAGCACTGGTTATGGACCACTTAGTGTGAAATGGATCTTCCTGATGGACGGGCACACCACAGGAAACATTCCCACATATGAGGGGCTAACCTTCATGGAACCACATTGTGGAAGAGCCTGTTGTTAAAGCTGCCAAAGGTGGTCTGTGCTCTTCGGGGACACTCTGTGTGTTTGCCCAGAGACACACGCCTGTGCAGAGAAACATGTGTAACTAGCTCATTCATTTATCAGGGGTGTGCACGTGCAAAGGACAAGGTCTGTGGCAGCACCTGCATCCAGACTGTTACCATTTCACCTGTGTCATTGCCCTTGTTGCTCTGGGGCTGTGGGAAACCTAATGAAACCACGTGAGCTGTCCCTCTTCACCCAACGAGACCAAGCAGAGGACTGTCCCAGAGGCATAGAAAAAGTCCAGTGATAAGTATGCTATACAGGGTTAGTTAAGGTAAGGATCATTTTCCAGATGAGAACATGTCTGCACCAATTTGCCTGCCATTATTAAAGTACTTAGTAGTAGACGACTTCCACGTAAAGGTTATGTAATACACAGTACATATATGATGTTCGAGCACTGGACATAGATGTGAGCGCAATATGGGGCATCCTGATAGTGCAGTATCTTGTCTCAGAGGTGTTGATGAAGGATCGGTGGGCAGTGTCCCTCGGGAGATGTGGACTGTCGTCATGACTCCACAGTGGATTCCAGGCTTATGAAAAGAGGTGTACGTATAGCTGCTGCTTGAGACGCAGTGCTGTCAGCCTCCACAGCCTCAATATGCTGCGATTACATAAGCAGAACTGGTGTGAGAGAAAAGAGCAGAGGAAACTGCATTATTTCTCAACATGAGCTGTTTTCCCATAATAACGACAACACACTCTGTGGGTATAGCAAAGTTATAATATATTTGCACATTGCACTTATTTTATAAAAGTTCAGTTCAGAATAGCATGAGTGCTTCATTCATTTCAATTAAGTAATAATTATTTAATGAATGTGCAATTATTGGGATATTTGATAATGATTGTAGAATATACTTTGCACCCATTTTTTGTATCACAACTTAAGGTCCATGGAGTCACAGACTGTTACATTATTGATGGCTGCACAGCAACATGAAAAAAAGTGGAATTTCAACACCAAAGATGTGTGGCTTAATGAATAAGGCAAAGATGCCCAACTATGGGCCACATTGATTTTCCTGACTTTAAATTTCTAATTGCTTGGAGAAGCAATGGTATGCTTCTGTTTACTCTCTGTTCATGGATTACCATAACATTCCCATCAAACTGAGCATTTGAGGCTGTTTTCCTGCTTGGAAAAACATAAAATCTTTACTCTCTGTGAAGAAATGTTATACTAGCCAATTACACTGCCTTCTCGCTATACGGTCACGTAAAGTTCATACCGTTAGACGTTTTAGGCAGGGCAGGTTTTATGTGACATGGTCGTCCCTCCAGGAGCTGGGTTTATAGGCTGAACTGTGTCTGCTTTGGCTGCTTTGACCTCATGGTAGAGGTTAGGACGGGGTTAAGTGTTGCCAGAGGTCAGGCTGGGGTTAAGGCCACGGTTAACATGACTAGAGCTTGTAAATCACACAGAAGCTGTGTGAGAGAGTGGGGGGAAGTGGATACCAGTCTGTGGAAGTAGCTGAGGCATTTTATGCCCCCTCTGCTGAGCGTAAAACTCTGTGACTAAAGGCGTGTCGGAGTAGAACATCTTAGCGGACCGGATGGTGGGAAGGAGGGAGATAGAGGGTAGGAGACAGTCCTCTGCTCTGTCACTGAGGACCAGACTATAGCAAAGCCCCTTGGTAGCTGAGCTCTGGAGCCAAGGGGTCTAGTGTTTGCCTCGGCTCAATAAATCTTCACTCCCAGGGCAAACCGCACAGGCCCAATACACTGTAAAGGCTTACCATGCGAAATCTACCAATGTGACATCGATCAAAGGTGCAGCAGTTCATCTGGGTCCAAGAGAAGTGTGTAGTGCATTGAGAAAAAGGTGCTACTAGACAACATGGCATCCTTTGGTCAATTTTGTGTGTGTGTCTGCGAACACATTGTGTGTGATTTGTTTTATACAAGCACTTTTTTAGGAGGACCATAATATAAACATTTACATAAACCTACATAAGGAACTGGTACAGTTTTTACATCTGTTAAATATGATCAAGTTTTATGCCAAAACCAAGCAAAACCCATTTTGTGTAGCCTAGCACCTTCATGTTTAACATTATTTATTGTGTGTTTGAGAAGCCTTTTGTGGTTACAACAGTGCGGTAGGGGTGCAGCCAACAGATGGAATGCATTACTGATAGTTTTACCACTTGTCTCATCTGTAAATTGACTCATTGAAATTAGTGTAATAAAGCATGCTGTTACAGAGAAAAAGCCACTGCATAAATTGTGTCAAAACTTCCAGAGTGTTTGGAGGACATATGTGTATTACAATCGCATACCTCGCATTTAATTGCAAAGCACGTCCAGTCCAAGTATTTCAAATGCTATTCTCTTTACAGCACGGTGTGTAGTAACCTCTGTATCTGCACTCTGACCACGCCCAAGTCTAACCCTATCTTCTTCCTGTCGCCCTCCTTCCTAGGTTGTCCCGAGGGGGCGCGCCGCAGCTCCTGTGACTGTTATTTAGAGTGACATGAATTAATGATAACAGCCAAGGCGTCTGAGCCCGGCTCATCCATTACATGAGCCAGACGGGTCCACCGCAGATCCACACTTGGCTCCCGAAGGAAAGACGTGGCTCTCAAACTTTTGGACCCCCCCCGCCCCACACACACACACACACAAACAATGAACCGCTGAAAGCATTAACATAATACGTAATAATTATCAGCAAAGTAAACAAACAAAGCAAAGTACATGCATATTGAGAAACACAAAGCATTGCGCTGTGGCTGACCCCTTTCTCCTCCATTGTTTTTAATGCTGTCTGCAATACTGTACACAACAGATGGTGCTGCTGTTGTACAGGCGCTGCCATATGGCCCAGTGTCACTAGTAAATGTTCTTTCAGAAGGACTAGCGAAGGACATACGGTGCGTAGTTTGACGCAGACAGCGACTTCAGGTATGTTGTTTCATGTAAAATATTATTACTAACAATATAATATAGGGGTAATATAGGGGCATCATTCTGCACCCAGATATGTAGAATAGACTTTATTAGCAATTAGAGTGACAAACTGCAAGCAAGACATCTCTCCAGCGTCACAAGACAGCAGAAGTCACATGGTCATTCAATTGTAACTGCACCCCAGCTCTGAGCCTGAGCCCACCCACTGAACAACTTTGAAAGATGCATATATACTGTATGTTTTTCGAAGCTGTCAATAGTCGGTTATGTGCACTTGTACATGTACTATGCTGCTGTGATATGCTATTGAATGTTCATGCACACAGAAAAGCATTCAAACATATTTGATTTATTTAACTTGTTATGGTGTATCAACAGTCAATAGGTTGGAGGAGAGTTCCTAGAACACATATACCTGAGAAACCATTCATAATAAATTAAAGCAGTCACAAAAGTGTCTACCGCATAACCTTTTACTAGTAACACTGCCGATTTTGATCTAGTGGTGTTCTTGCCTTGTGTTGCTGTAAGTATTGCAGCAGCCGGCAGCTATATTTCTCCATAAAGGCTTCTTTGATTAGTTTATATTATAGTCCGCATAACAGCCTAATGCAATATTGAGTGTTCGTTCGCAGAACAACAGCCAAAGAAGGCATTATAATATAGTGGTATACCCCCCATATACAGTCTCTATCTTTCACAGTAGGACAGTATGAGCAAGGATGTTTAATCCTGTTCTCTCTTATCTATCCATTTGCTTGTAGCCAGTGCTTGTTGTCAGGCAAGGGTATTTTACTGTTTGTTTTGTTGTGCTTCTCAACTTCCACCTTTTTCTATTGTCTTTCTCTCCGCACTGCTTACTTTTACTCCTATTGCTAACACACGCGCATGCACACACACACACACACACACACACACACAATTCAGCCCTGTGGATTAACACTACCATTAAATGTTGGGAGAGATTGTGATAGGTCATTAACAACAGATAAGCCTTAACAATTCCATTTCCTCTTTCCCGGTCTGTGTGTAGTTAGTATACAGCCCAAAGCTCCAACCCCCTCTAATTATAGACATGACAATTATGGTCTCAAGGCTGTATCTACTGATTCCTTTTCCACTATGCAAAAGGTATCTTCAAATTAAAATGTTATTCTCAGATCGTTTTCTTTTTTCTTTTGGACTTACCCAGTGGAGGTGCTCTTGAAGATAAACTCTTTTCTTCAAAACACCTAACCAGAAAGCAATAGGTGACTTCACCCAAACTGTCCATCTTTAGTCTAAGTTTAGGAATGATGGACTTGAACTGTGGGCAATAATCGAACCATAACTGGTTTGGTTATTGGTGCTTGCTGCACTGGGTTAGATTAAAACAGTGCCAAAACATTATCCCTCATTATCCATCATCCAGAACCAGGATTGGGGAACCCTGGTCTACATTATGGATTATAAGGGTGTTGTTTGCCAATATGCGTGTCGCAAAATGTGACAAAGTCAATTTGCATTACTTCTTGATTTTCTTGCTCTAGAGCCCTTTCCCTCAACAACCCACTTTGTTCTCTCTCTCTCTCTCTCTCTCTCTCTCTCTCTCTCTCTCTCTCTCTCTCTCTCTCTCTCTCTCTCTCTCTCTCTCTATCACCAAACCACACACGCTAACTAAAAGAGATCTAAAGTGCAGAGCAATTTATTTTCTTCTAGAAATTCAGGGGGAGACTTGCCTTACGCTGGCACCAATTCCTAAAACTATTTTTCACAACAGTACGTATAGTACTTATAGTACAAGCATTTCAGTCTTGCCAGGATTTAGCCCTCTGCTGGTAATTTGGTCACTATGTGTACAGTAAGTGTATGTTTCTTGTATTGTAAAGGAACCACGGCTACAACAAACCAAATATACCATGTCACTCTAAATATATAAACATATTTTCTCCACAAGTATGTGAACTAATATTTATAGGTGCATACACTGCTAAAACTCAGAGACACAGCCGACAACACAGAATTTGACTTTATTTTGTGCCTTTGAATGTTTACAGTACCTCTCAGTGACTCTGAGTATAGAGTGGAATCACAGCTGGCATGAAATAAGTTCATTTAAAAGGAGCACATTGGGAAAGCGTCTACGATATATTGCCTCGGTCGCAACTGGCTGCATCTGCCCTCAACGCTGCTAGAGTGCCCATAAACTGTAACTGACTGGCCTGCAGGCAAGGAGAGGGGTTGGAAAGAAGCTAGAACACCTTACACAAGCATAACACACAGCAACCCTGGGACATGAGACACACTAGCACCTACTGATACAGGAGAGGACACCCAATGTTATTTCACACACTGGAAAATAAATCCCCAAAAGGTCCATTTGTAATTCAGCATTTCACCTGAACTTCCCTGCTCATCGATTTCCACATTAAGCAGGCGTTTAAACTAATGTTATTCCGAGACACAGCTTGAGGGAAGATATCGATTGCAGTGGTAAAGTATTCTCCAAAGGTCCATCCTCAGACACACACAGTAAAATTAAACATGGTCTAGCTTCAATCAAGCCAAATCGTACTTCTCATGGCTTTGCTCAGTGACAGTGATACACAACAACCAAGGGATATGGTTGCTGGTTCTGCTGGCTCATGAAGAAATACCAATGGCAATAATGTATGTTGTCAGCTGTAGGACTTAGACTACATTTATACAATGTTGATTGCTGCCCCTTTCATATTATAAATAATATAACATGGGATATACACTACCGTTCAAAAGTTTAGGGTCACTTAGAAATTTCCTAATTTTTGAAAGAAAAGCATAGTTTTCTTCAATGAA
>JAODTR010000002.1:928417-940726 GCA_025399935.1 Amblyopsis rosae | reverse complement strand
GTTTATATTAAGCCTCTATATCCTTTAATGACATGTTAAGGCTAAAATGACTGATTTCCCTTGCCTATCCCTTTAACAAAAAGGTGCTACTGTGTTTTTATTCCTGCTTCATCAACTACACTTCCCATGATTATTTGCTAAATGCTGCTATGATACTAGCATCTCAGTACTAAATTTTGCCCCAGACTGCTTCATCTGTTCGATTCTCCTCACTTCCAGAGTAGTTAAAGCGCTGGATTCAACAGAACTGCAACGTTACCAACAGCAAAAGCAGCAGGCTAGTAATAATTTAGGATAGTAATATTTAAGCAACAGCCTAGTAATTAAGTTGCATCGGCCTGTAGAGGTGTGTTAAACAGTGCTCATTAAAACCCTATAGCAATGCTAACATTGAATAAACTGGGATAAATTCAAACTGGCCATCACCGTCTATAGGCAAAAAAAGAGGCACTCTCTGTATCTACCCCAGTAACACCACACCCCCATACCAGAGAGAAGAGAGTAGAGCGAGAGGCATAAACCTATTAACCTGACATGCCAGAGGAATTGTGGTCACAAGTCCATCTGGGGAGCCGTACACTGAAACTGTTTGTGAAGGGCAGGTAAACCACGCCAGTATAGCTATAAACACAATGCTGATTGAACAGTTCAGTTGCTACTCTGACAAATTAAAAATGAATCCTAGGCTTTCCAGACTGATTCTCATGCCAAATGAAACTGAAGCTCACGCGAACAGGATTGTCCTGCGAGGCTATAAACCTATGGCCACTTTTGTGTTCATCAGCATGTCGTACATTTTGGTTTCCATATGTGCTCTAGTTGATTTTAATGATACTTTGTAATTGAGATAAAAAGGTGGTAGTCCATTCTTATGTAAGGTAGTTTGATTGAAATGTACTGTATTAGCATGGCCTTTATGACAAACGCTTTTGTATTGAGGGGTTCCATGCTGATTCTCACGGTCAAACTGCTTGAGAGATCAGGATGGTATCATGAGGCTATGACACACCCACTTAAGAGACCGGAAATTCACTTTTACATGGAGACTTTAATTGCGATCCTACGTCCAGAAACTACAGCGAAGTGAGTAACGGACAGTTATATAGCCTCCTAGACACCTTCAATGACAATCATGTGCGCTAACATTCAGGAGAACACACTCATATTGTTGAGTGTGTATTGTTGGACGCCTGACCCAACTGGACATGTCAAACTCTAACAACTCCAACCGACTAATACCAAATAACCCCCCCACACCTCCTAAAGTGGAGGGGAACACAGAAGTGGCCTACACCTGTCGCTTGGCTCCATTCTCTGTGCATGCCGGAGCTCCTCACATGTTCTCGTTCTCCAGGCGGGCCAGGGTGCGCTGCAGCTGCTCCTGGTCCTGGTGCTCCAGGTGGGCCAGCAGAAGCTGCTGCTGCCCGCCGCCGCAGGGCCAGTCTGGCTCCAGGGCTGGGCTGGAGTGACGCAGGAGGTACTGATCTTCATCCCTGAGTCCCCCACACAGGAGACAGCACACTGAGCCACCAGCGCACAGCCACCAGCACACAGGCCAGAGCCAGGGACAGAGTGGCAGCACACAGGAGCATAGTAGCATATGGACACATGCAGTAGCATACAGTAGCATATGGACACATATAGGAGCATACAGTAGCATACAGTAGCATATGGACACATATAGGAGCATACAGTAGCATATGGACACATGCAGGACACATACAGTAGCATACAGGACACATATAGGAGCATACAGTAGCATATGGACACATACAGGAGCATATGGACACATAGGAGTATACAGGAGCATACAGGAGCATATGGACGCATACAGTAGCATACAGGACCCATATAGTAGCATACAGGACATATACAGCAGCATACAGTAGCATACAGGACATATACAGCAGCATACAGGACCCACACAGGAGCACACAATAGTAGGGCTGGCCCCAAATACTTGAATTATTTGGGTATACGTTCATTGGGTATGTATTCGATTAACACCCATTAATCCCATTAATCCCTACTGTCTCTGTATAAACCCACCTGTTAATAATGTAATTGCCTGCCATACACTGGGTCTTCAACACAATTGATTGCAATTGGCTCTGTCTGAAAGAAGAGAGCAGGGCTATTCATTCAACACACTCTTATTTGCTAATATATGCTATGAGTCTTCATAGGTGAGTAGTTGACTCAAAGTTAAAAACATTGATTACTTGCTGTTGTACAGATATGTGCTATTGAAAACCTGCAAACGGCCCTGTCTGCTTAGATTTTTAACAGGTTACTAATTATAGTATTCGAATAGTCGTTCAGAGAAACAATCAAGTATTCGAAGCCTTTAAAATGGTATTCGGAACAGCCCTACACAGTAGCATACAGGACACATACAGTAGCATACAGGACACATGCAGTAGCATACAGGACACATACAGTAGCATACAGTAGCATACATGACACATACAGTAGCATACAGGACACATACAGTAGCATACAGTAGCATACAGTAGCATACAGGACAATATACAGGGCACATCATATAGGACACACACAGGGGCAAGACACAAGACTACATTACATAACATAACGTATAATGAGTAAATGAAGGGCCAGACTCAACAGAAAAGCACAGCATGGCCAGAGTTCAAGCGAGATCTGTTCTCGCACGATAAATAGAGCATCAGCTACTCATCTCTCACAACCTGTTGGATTCAGATCTCGCTCGCTCAATGAGTGGCACTCTGTTCTGATCGAGTTCTGACTCTGTGTACTGCCTACGTGCCCTTGAACAAGTCCCTGGATTCCTCTGGGGTCACAGTTCAGTGGCTGATACTCATTTTGAGTGAGACATCCATAATAATGGATCACAATCCTGCTTCACAATAAAGTTACTGCACAATCAATATTCTGTCTTCTATATGATCTTCCAATCTAAATGTCTATACCGTAATAATTTGTAGGCCACATTATAGTACAACATCTAGTCATAACACATTATGTGTGGCAATATATTTTCAATGGGAACAAATCTATGCTGAAAATCTATGGAAGCATTGAAACATGTTTAGCCATTATTTCTACATAAGAAACATTATTTAGTGTCATCTATTTTCAGGGCGATAACTTTTCACACAATTTGCATCAAATGTCTCTTAAAAGCTACAGGTTTGGTGTTGTATAGGGTATGTGTCACATTTTTCACACCTTTGGAAGCTATGGCTATTTCCTTCACGTGGCCAACACAGCCAGACAGATTCACATATGAGGTGTTGTTAGTGTCTGTAAATACCAGCTAGCATGAACTCTGAACATAGCATGTAAACACACGGAAAGCAAAGCTGCAGGACAACATGCATTAGCCATGCAACAGGCAGAAGCATATAGCCCACTGACACAAATAATATAAGAGGGCGAATATTGACAGACGCTATAGCTTCTTACGACTAGTACACAGGTGCACACACACACACGTTTCCCCTTGTAACATAACTCCACCCAAAGTAAGAGAGCAACAGAATCATTGACATAAGCAAGCTTGAGCTGCACAGATAAAAACACCATAGCTGCTCTCTGACAAACAGCTATATATATAAATATACAGAATATATATAGGCTACAGTATATACACACTGTTGTACAAGTCTGTATAATATAGTGTAGTGTAGACATTGCATGGTGTCAATCATCATACTAGACACACACACACATACCACTGGGATAATAAGAAATAAAAAATGGAACCCAAAACCACTGTCCAAGAACAGTGGGTTGGCCTTCCCCAGCCCTGACTAGTAACTGTATTCTTCAGTCAGGACTGGCCATATTGGCTCTCCCATTCACATCAAAGCTCTCTAGTTCAATCGTGTATTGTTAGGGCGCACACAATGGTGCTGTCCCTCCCCTCTCTTCCCTTGCCAGGGTCTGTATTGGTCTCTATTGGCGGCCTGTCTGTGTGTGATGAGGACATGTGCCTCCCGCTACAATACACCGTAGCTCATTAACAATATTGGATTGGCCCATCATTCTTGCACACACAAACACACAATTTATACATCACACACACACACACACACACACACAGAGCAGGCACGCACTGTGGGGAGTAATGAGGGAAGTCTGTGTGTGTGTGTTGGGTGGGTGGGGGGGTGCAGGCGTCATACTCACAGACTTTCATCGGGGGACAGGCTATCTGTGAAGAATGAACAATTCTGATTTTCCATTTCCGCCAATCTACACAGACACAAACGCACACACACACACACACAGGATAGAAAAGAGAACAGAAACAGTTATACTATCATAAGCGGCACTGTAAGAACCATACACAGTGCAGATAATCTAATGTCGCCATGCAGACCAGGGGACAGAACAAACAGAGGAGGACAATCTACGACGATGCCCAGGAGGAACACGGCCATTGTAACAGGAGGACAGGAGGCTTTTGAACGCCACTGCTCCCCAGGACCATGGACAGTGTCTGGGTAGTCCTGTGGTTGACCTGCCGCTGTGCTCCAGGTGCTGGAGCTGTTCCCCCCCACACACACACACGGTGTGAGTGCTATCCACATTAGAGTCCTCCTAGCCAAGCACCATGCTCCCTCCCAGGTCTGCATTAAAGAAGCCCCCCCCTCCCCAGCACACTGCAGATGTAGTTTCATCAGCCGATAGAGGCATGCTTGTCAGGGGGCGGCGGTTGATGTGGCAGCTGTTGTCAAGGAGACCCATATTAGCTCCCAGTCCTCTCCCACAGACACCAGCACACTTGTGTACAAGTTACAGTATGTCTAAGATATTAGAGCAGGAGGAGATCTGGTGCTCATTGCTGTTAAAGGTGGAGTCAGCCATTGTAAGATAATGCTCTGCAAATAGGAACACAAACAAAGTGGTGAAGACCGCACCACACTACATTATCCTAGGCTTTGCGTTTCTATCGTGCGGTGCGGAGCTTCTGAGGGAGCACCCTCAGTGAAGGGAGAGGTGATTTTGTTTTGACCCAGTTCAAATATAAACAATATTTCTCCTGCATAGCTGACTATTCCTTTAATTCACATCGGCATGGCTATACAACACAGCCCCACACTGACCTCAGTCAGGGATAAGTCAATGAGCATAATGGGACCTAACTTTGAAAAAAATATGTATAATCAACGGCGAGAATCAAAAAAAATTTTGATACCTTTGGAATTGTGACACAAAGTACAAATATGATGTTTGTCTCTTTAAAAGAAAACATTTCAAGCAAAGAAAGTCTCAGTTTGTCATACATTTGTTGAAGTAAATTACTGTGAAAATGCATAATTAATAAGTCTACAAACCCTTAAGTAAGTGTAAGTGAAGTAATGAAGTTCTCCCGCCACAACCCTCAAGCCGAAGAAAGCTTTGTTTTGGTGACGTGTGTTGTGCGAGACGAAAGCTGTAGTTCAATGTTAGTTAGTTAGTTAGTATAGTACACAAAACTAAATATTATTTTACAGTTTTAGAAAAAACGGCGACGTTCTTGACTTGAACAATTATCTTTTAAATAGATAAACATCATATGTGTACTTTGTGTTCCAACGGGATAAAAAAATAATTTAATTCTTGACATTGACTTCCAAAGATATTTTTTTTGAACTAACGTCCCATATTGTGGAAGTAACTTAGGCTCTCTATAAGTATGATAACTAGTATGTTGGTGTGTGCACGATATAACAACGTCTTGCATACATTCAAATGAAGGGAGGGGGATGGTTGTGTGCATGTGTGTTTGAAAGAGAGAGATTTTGTCTGATATAGAATCATGATAAAGTGTATATGCATGTGGATGTGCTTGTGTGTGCACGTGTGCAAGTTGGGGCAGGGGGGGTGGTTCTTCAGAAGTATCTCCCAAACATTCAGCTGATAGTCTCCGTGAGATGACTGGAGATGGCATAATAAGTACAGATTAACATCCGCATCCCTTCACTGGCTCAAGGGCACCTCTGGCGATGCACACGCAACCTCGCCACTGCCCCAGTGTGGAAATGTCAATCCAAGGGGAGTGTTTCATACACTCATGACCCTGCTATGATATCAGCGTGATTTTACATTAAGGTTCAGGGGGGATAACATGATGTCCCTTTACATGTTATGTCTTCTTTCAACTACTTGAGCAAATAAGAAAGCAAGAGAGAAAGAAAGAAAGAAAGACAGATAGAGGCATGTTGGCAGTTCATTTAGCATGCTACATTACCAACAACTGACTCTTTTCACTACTAGTGGTCCCTAGTGGTCAAATAATGCACACAACACAACTCATTAAATGAGACTGTACAGCAACTGTGCTAATTCTGGTGATTGATATTAAGGAGCATATGGAACCAATCATTACAGTGACAGCTAAGATGGATGCCTTTGTAAAAGGCGCATGCATACGCCGATGACAAAACAAATATTAAACAGTTGGAGTATAGCTGCTGCTGTTTTGTCAGGTTGTAGGGCAGCGATTGAGTTGTTTTCCCTCCATGCAATCACGACTCAGTGGTTGTAAATGAGCCCTAGCGTACTACCTTGACTTCGCGGCTTCATCTTTGTTCTGGTGCTGCCGGCAGCCGTAGAGGTTATGGCATGCCAGGTGCATTTTTAAGCTTCACACCTCAGGCCAAGCATGTTCCCCCCAGATAAATCCAATTTAAATAATGAATAAACATGAGAGAAGGGTTTATTGTGGTATGTCAACATGGTATAAACAAATAGAGACACATTAGGAGGAACGGGGGGAGAAACACACGTTTGTGTGTGTGCGTGCATGTACGTGTGTGTGTGTGTGCGTGCGTGCATGTGCGTGTGTGTGTGTGTGCGTGTGTGTGTGCGCGCATGTGGAAGGCCTGGAATGGGCACAGAGGCAAAGAGAACAAGGGTGGCAGGGAAACCAGTAGGATAGCACAGCAAGGTAAAGAGGACCCCCAGTGGGCAACTGTCCTTCTGGCAGTGGGGACTTGCCTGGGTGTGCACAATAGACACACACAAACACACAACAAGGCTATTGTTCACACACAAAGTGAGTGTGTGTCCAGCTCAGTGCCACAGAGGGCAGTGCTGGCAGGAGGGTCAGCCACACGCTGATCCATGCTGACGGCTGGAGCTCCCAGGTGACCAAGGAGCTCATTGACTCCCCCCACTGGTCAACACGGCTGACACACACACACACGTTATGAAAACAAACTGCTTAACTATTAATGTTAATCTGTTATCCCAGCGAGTGAGTGAGTGAGTGAGAGAGAGAGAGAGAGAGGTATAACGCTACTGAGGTAATGCAGTGGTCAGTCAGCAGGGCCTCTCTCTGTGTGTGTATGAAAAAGAGAGAGAGAGAGAGAGAGAGAGAGAGGTAATGCAGTGGTCAGTCAGCGGGGCCTCTCTGTGCCAGGCCAGAGGCCAGCATAGACAGCACCTGAGTCACTGTACTGCAATCAGTATGTAGTGGAGGCTCAAGTTGATTTAACATTGAGGTGCACAGTAGCAGAGCTAGACACTTACTGTATACTATAATATAGTATGTATACTGTACTGTATATACACTATATATATGGGCAGCATTTATGATACATGTATTTGAAATACAAAATACTGTGTTTTGTAGTTTGTAGTTTAAAAATACTATAAAATACAGTACTTTCTGTTACTTGGTGCAGCCTCTGATTGTAGCCTGGTGTAACCAGACCCAAAATTCACTTGGTGAAAAGGATCTGGACACACTGGCACTGGGGATTGTTTGCCGTCCCCGAATCACATGGCATAGACCTCTGGTTCATTTTGTAACCATAGGATAACAATCAGCATTGCTACCGGAATTTCTCCTAAGGGGGATTAATAAAGGAATATCTTATCTTACAACAAAGGTGCGTTCAGAATTGGCGACCATAGCGAACGTTTGCAAACGTTTGCAAACATATTTAAACAGTTTTGCGTTTGCATTGTGTTCGCCGCGAACATTTGCAAACAAAAGCAAACGGTTTGAGGAGGTAGTTCTCGGCGAGCACACTTTGGAGCTGGATGAAGGGTGACAGTTTAAATCTAATATTTTAGGCATGGTTACACAAAGAAAACATGTTCGTCATGAACATTCGCCACTCTTTGCCAATTCTGAACACACCTCTGTTTATCGCTTCATCTAGCTATACCATAATTTTTAATGCATAACTTCAATGCATAGCTTGAATGTCATTGCATTTAGCCACCCCACTTATTGGTCTACATGCAGAGTGGCTGTGACCGCTAAAGTGATCACAGTTTCCAGACTATAACCTCAGTGAAAATGTACTTTAGCGCAATAGTTAGTTGGATGTTAAAACACAGGGCTTATGTTCAGCACACACCCACAGAATGAACAATTGGCAGACTGTGAGGAGATATTCGCTGAATTTGACAACATGTGTACTAGCTTACAATCGCTTAACTGACATTAAATGGTTAAATACTGTATGTCAGATTCAGCAATGAAAAGCTGTTCTCTCAAACATTGTCCACTAAAGGTATAGTCAGTGGGACAAAAATTGAAAGAGATTCTGATTCTGGCTTGGAAGCCCCTCCCCAATTCTTTTGTGTTTGCTTGGCTTTTTGGATGAGCTCTCTCTTTGTTTATTTATTAAGATAATACACATTTTTCAAAATCAGTATATATTTACTCACGTTTTGCTCTCTGCCCCTTCCATGTGCATGCTAATAAAATAATCCAGTTTTTCTACAGTGCTGGCTCTGTAAATAGCAACATAATCAATGTGGTGCAGACCCCACACAACAATATCCTAGCCTTCACAATGTGTTTACAATGTGTGGGGCACTTCTTCTGAGGGAGCATCTTAGGGCATTGAAGGGAGAGGCGTTTTTGTTTTAATCAAGCTCAAATGTCAACACACTTTCTCCAGAATGAGTCAATATACCTTTTACAGTAACTACCATAAGTCAGTTACAAGGGTTAGGCTAAATACAATTCTGATTGATAGGTACGTGATGTGATTTCATGCTCCATTGGAGTCATTTTTAGTATTTTTAAAATACAAAAATACAGTAGTTTATTTTGGCTGCGGTATTTTGTAGTTTATTTTGATACATTTAAAATTAGGGTATTTGGTATTTTTATTTTAAAATAAATTTTGATGTATTTTTGCCCATCCCTGTACACTGCATTGTGTATACTGTACTGTACACACTACAGTATGTATACTGTACTGTGAGGTGTGTGTGTGCTTCATACCTGCTGGCGTACAGCTCAATCCTGCTGTGTGTGTCCGTGTGGGGCAGCTTGGGAGAGGAGCACGGTCTAGAAACAACACAAGCACATAGCAATCCACATCACTGTGTGTGTGTGTGTGCGTGTGTGTATGCGTGCGTGTGTGCGTGCGTGCATGTGTGCGTGCGAGAGAGAGACAGAGGCAGAGAGAGTGCATACAAGCAGAAATAAACAATAAAATAATGATCCAGGGTTATAGGCTAAACACTGAAAAACAAGCAGCCTACATACACCAGGCCCCAAAACAGCCTTCTGTCCTTAATTATGGTTTATTTCTTACAGCTGTTTACAATTCAAACCTGTTAACTCTGCATCAAGAAATACACATGTCCAGGTGTGACTGCATGTGGCCCCTGCAGCTGTAATAACAAATAACAGGGCAAATATAACTTAAGTATATTTTTGGAGTCTATATGCAGAAATAGTGAACATGGCACTGTACCATGAACATCACATTTCCTCCTGCACATTGGATTGGACCATTCTATATGCAGGATTAATCCACTGGACAGATTTAGAGAAACATTTGCTTGGTGGTCTGAAATCCCATTTGCCGGTAGCAGTATAGATACTTCGCCCAAACCGGGAAATCTTTGTGGACCAAGAACGCTTTAGATTTCACTTGCTTCTAATGGACATTAGACTCATAGCCTACACATATAGCATACTGTATGTTTTGATAGATGCTTCATCCTAGCTATGCTTGTGTTATGTTATACAGAGCCTGTGTCCTTGAGATCAATTGAGAATCTACCAATTGTGACGCTCTCCGCCAATAGGAATGCGGTGAAATGAAGCAACAGGACTTTAAAGAGATGCATGTGGTTTGTTAACCTGCTGTGTAATGTTTAAACTCCCCAATGGCTCCAATTTCACGGTCTGCTAACTATCCGATCTGTGTGTTTCTCCACAGCCCTGGCTCTGAGGAAGCACCCTTGGGCAGAGGTCTTCAATGTTGGCCCCATGGCTGATAGAAAGACTGCACAAGGACCCCCTATCACATATGGTATAAACCATTTAGTTACCGCGCCAACAATAATGTGTAGGGCGGCCTATACTGCCATGTATAAAAGCAGGCCACTAACTAAGCCATTAAAATAATTATTGATGAATTTATATATTTATGGCACAGGTTGTATTTATGTTAATGTATATTTTTACATTTACATTTTTGGAAGAAAATACGTCTGGGATCAAATAATTTGGAGGACCCCCTAAGGGTCCCGGACCCTGTTTTGAAGACCTCTGCCCTATGGCATTGAAAGGAGAGATGTTTATGTTTTTGTTGTTTTCTCAAGAATGACTGACTAAACCTTTAACGTTGGCAGGCTGTGACAAGAGAGGCAGTACCATCTCAAGTCATGCCGTAAACATGGCGGCACATACATTACCGTGTCTGTGAAAGGGGCTTAAGCATGTGTGCAGACGTAGGCTTCTGTGACAGAGAACAAATTGAGTGAGGGGAAGATTTTGCAGTTTGCAATTTGCTTCTCCTTTGTGTGTACGTGTGTGCGTCTCCATGAGAGCACATAAGACAGATATCACGTGTCACTGCCACTAAAGCAGTGAGAGAGAGAGAGACAGAGGGAGAGAGAGACCTGCGCGTTGACGTGTGTGTGACTCACGTCTCTGCGCTCTCTGCCTCCAGCACGCTCTGGACAGGCAGGTATCCCCTCTGTGGATGCTTACTGAAGTACTGCTTCGACCTGAACTTGTTCTTCAGCGTCTTGGCAAAGTCCCTCATCTTCTCTCCTGAGGTGGTCTGCCGTCGGGAAGGGAAGGGAGAGGAGAGGGGGTGTGGAGCAAGATGGTGGGACAACACATGGCTCAAAGAAATGGCCCGGGCGCCCACACACCTAGCCATCATGATCAAGTGCGCTCAGACAATCAATCTAAAAACACAGCCCGGCCCGGCCAGGAAAATCAAGTGGCTTCCAGCCATAACTCCCAGCTCAGCATTGACTGGAGCTGAGATCTGGCTCGGTGCTCTCCAGTGCTCGATGGAGAACCAGGCAGGGCTAAATGTGAAATAACGCATGCATAATTAATGCTGCTAAATATTATTTACTACTAGAGTCCTGCAAGGCTTTGAGACTAAACGGTTGTTGCAGGTAGCACTTAATGAGACTCCCCTCGATTGTGTTACATCCGCCCCCATATCTCACAAAGTCTGCCCCAGTTTGATGCTCCACAGCGGACCACCACAGTGATGGATGGCTGTAGCCTACCCGGAGGGGTAGCGAGTGGTGCGGCCCTATAGAGATGTACAGGGATGTGCAGAGAGGAGTGCAAGGGAAAGCATATTCTCTTTACGTTTCAAAGCAGACACACAGTGAGCGTATGCGTCCATGTTTGAACTGGTAATATAATGTGTTAGTGTGCCTGATCTACTGTACTGTATGTCAGTAAGCTGGCTTGACAACAGTGTGTTTCTCAGTACTGTATTCATCCTGCCAGTGTAAAGCCAGTGTTAAGCCTGACACAAGACTAGCAGTGATGTAGCGACGAGAGACAGCAGAACAATGATACTCAGTGACTTGTAGCAGCGACAGGCAAAACAATGCTCTGCGACGTCAAGTGGGCGGCTACTGAGAAAACCAATCTCAACTTGAGGCGATGTGATCGAGGCGACTACCAATGGCCGCTAAGGATATTGTTGTCTGACAGATGACACATTTACAGTGGGAAATATACAAAACGTATACATAGGCAACGAAAGAGTTACACTACACTGCGATAGCGTTATGTTGGGGTCTGGGGCTTTAGCCCTGCAGGAAGAGTGAATGAATGAATGACCAGAGAATGAATGAAGGCCAAGCTCACTGGGGTATAGTACTCCATGATGGGGTAATGCAGCTTCTTTCCCTTGCTGGTCCGCCCGGTTAAAAAGCAAGTCTGGCAGATGTCCACATTGAACTGCTTTAGACTGCGGTACCTGCAACAGTCAATAGAACAGGGAGCTTAGTCTGATTACTGTCTCGCTGTGTGTGTGTGTGTGTGTGTGTGTGTGTGTGTGTGTGTGTGTGTGTGTGTGTGTGTGTGTGTGTGTGTGTGTG
>JAODTR010000002.1:913990-928317 GCA_025399935.1 Amblyopsis rosae | reverse complement strand
ACCCCGAGGTACTTGAACTCCTTCACTTGGGGTAAAGACTCATTCCCTACCCGGAGTAGGCACTCCATCGGTTTCCTCCTTCAACTGCAATTAATGGTAATTACATTTCAGAACAACACTACTGACCAGTCTCCATAAACAACACAGACGGCTTCAGTTAAAATGTATGTTAGAGAAACACTGGAGAACAATAATAATGCAGAGCTCTAGGAAGAAAGTATCAGTTCCCAGATTCTTGACCATATCATTTCTTATTCCCTTTAAATCTGTCTGTTAAGATTACAGACAATATGGAGCCCCCTCTGCCATGTAACCACTTTTACTCTTCCAGCGCCCAAGGGTTTCAGAAGCTACACAATCTGATTTAAAGTGCTTGTGTGTGTGTGTGTGTGTGTACCGTATGTCTGTGTGAGAGAGTAATTGAGACTCCCAAAGGCATATATACTACATTATCTCAATAACCATTTGCAATTTAACTTGTATTCCACAGAAAATCTGTGGAGAAGCAGCAAGACTGCTCTCTCCACAACTGCAAAGGCAACCGTTTCAAAAGGACTCAATCAATGTCTTCGGCAAACAGGCAGGCCTGTTTCAGCTCTTCCAGAGAAAATCCATCACTCTACATTCATTTTGTGTGTGAGTGCACAGAATCTAGTCACCTTGCTGGACCCTGCCGAGCACAAATGAGAGTATGATAAAACGGGCCACTCCGCTAATGCAATTCCTATCTATGCCTCCAGGTGGCAGGTTGACTGACACAGAAGATACAGTACATCGGTGTCAATATTTCTACTAACAATGCTTTTCACATTAACACATTAAATGCTAATACAATAATGATACGGCCTACTGCTCATTTATTAAAGCCTTTCCATTTGCAGTTCTCTTAATTGGCAATCTATCTGGAACATAATAGAACAATGTAGTTTGTCTATCCCATTAACACTATTTGCATTTTGCATTATACAATAATCTCACTCACAGTTTTATCAGGACCGTAGCAAGCTAACATTCTTGACCTGTTGCGTGTTCAGTTTGAGCTGGCTGAATCCATGATTAGCTTCCAATTACTGCTCAAAATGCCAGAATGCTCCATCACATTATCATATAATTAAAGCTACACTTTGTCAATATCATTTGGGTGGCATCTACAGTACCACAAGGAAACAGTTGGCTTTCAAACTAAACAATGCTGTAGGGCCAATGGGCATTGCTGCAGCTATAGTTTTGCCTATCTTCTCTCTTACAGACTAGCCACTGCTGTTTGGAAGGCTACTGTTTAAATGTAATAGTAATATCCCACCTACTATACACACTGGATCATATTAGCTCACCCAAGCATAAATAACAGCACACACACACATTTATTTGTATGAAAAGCAAAAGAGACTTCTGTGCAACAATTGAAAATCCTCCTATCATACACAGTCTGCTAGCTAGATGTTGATTTGAACCAACACTAGAAACTATGAGCCATGAACATTTAATTTAGCATCTACTGCCTGAGCAGTAGGGCTATCCACCAATATTCTATATGTTGATATAATAAAATAGTAATAAGACATGCAACATGACATTCGTTAGTGAAAAAGAAACCGGTACTACCCTGGTTGTATGCTTGTCGAGTTCTCACATGAGCCTGTCACACATCACTTGATTGATTGAAAATGAAATGTAGGTCAAGTTGAAACAAGCAAATAATTCTACCACAACCGTGTGGTGATAATGGTAGGGTGGGCGGAAGGAAAGGAGGGAGGGAAGGAGGGAGGTCGCAACCCTATTTGACCACAGATAGTGTGAGAGTTCTAAAAAGAAATACTGTTCTCAGCGCATTTCTCAATCTAGCACCAACCACAGCACAGAAAGAGGGAGGGACATTATTTAGTTTAGGTTGTAAATAAAGTATCTATCTCTTATCTTTTAAAATACAGGTTTGTTTTAAAATAAATATACACATATACTCTTGTATTGTTTGCCCTCTTATGGACATGAAGTGCAAATATATATATATATATATATATTCTTCCCGCAACTTCTTCCCGTTATCTATGGGGGTGGTTAGCTAGGTATGTGTGATAAGGTCATGGCCTAGACTGTACCAATAGACACAGTAGTTCACGGCAAATGCCTGTACTATGACAGAGGAGACAGTATCAGTTTGCCGAACGGCAAGTTTCTTTATAAAAAGCTTGTATGAACTATGAACCATCTGGTCGTTTTTCCTGTCGGCACACCAAAACCACACCTGTATAGCCATCAACGCAACGCCGATTGGTAAGTTCAGTTGGACCCTACTCCCGACACATTCTCAATTATTTCTAGGCTTCACAGACTGATTCTCGTGGTGAAGTTAAACTGAAGCCTCACAAGGCTAAAATAATGTCTACAGTTCATATGGATGCCTCGACACATTACGAGATTGTTATTGTACAATTACATACGAGAGGGAGAGAGTTACTGTTTGTATACAACAACAACAACAACAAACAGCAGAATTTACATAATTAAAAATTGTGATTAATCACAACCCATGACTGTGATTAACTCGATAGCATGTTTTAATCAATTGGTTGCATCTGTATGTACGTATAAATTACAAATAAAATAACCCACATGTACTTAATAAAACATTTTAACACTAGAATAATAATAATCACAGCAAATAGAAAGTGTCTATATAAAGCATCTTTTGACCCATCTACTTACATGCAGATACATTTTGAGTTTGTCTGCTAATCTGTCTTTGTTCAGCATCACATTTTTAACTCATACAATTTCTGACATTCTGCTGACAGCAGATACAACTGCAAAGTCAACATATCTCGCAGGATGACAGGTTGGCACTCGTTTGTATGGTAACCTGTGCAAATTGCGTTTCTAGCGCACGTGTGACAGAAATACTGACAAGTGCCTCCTACGGTATGCAGCGGACTGGGACAGCTGTTGTGGACCTACATATTTGTTTCGGGCAGTATGTGACAGAGGGCAAAGCCTTTGTGTCTGGATAGCATGACAGACTGCCAGCTAAAACGACACAGTAAGGCCATTACAGACACCTTCCACCTGCCCACAGGAGAATGGGGCTGAGACCACACAGGAAAAGGAGGTGATGAGTGAGGAGAAGCGAGGAAAGGGAGGTAAAAATGAATGTATGCCTTCAGACATGGAATGGATATACACAGAACCCCTTCAAGTTAAATACCATCATGTGTGAAGTCTGGCTCTTAAACTAACTAGGTTAAATAACCAGAGCTATACTTTTAATATTTACTTATAGTTTACAGCTTTTGAATGATACAAAATATCTGTCATTCTGTAAATAAGTCAGCAACTTTAACAAAAAACTGCCTTCTGTAGATTTTTTTAAATAGTTATTAATATTATTAAGGGAGATTGTTAATATTAATAATTATATAGTCTAACATCCCTTTGTGAGATTTTATCAATTAGATGTTTTTCGCTGGCTATACAATACTGTACCACTATTTCATTTCACTTGGTGTATTACACCTCACATCGTTATAAAACATGTCAAATATTTTAATTGCCAATTTTTATTTGCTGTAGTCTCTGTAAATGTGAAATTAGCTGACAAGCACAGTCCCATTACTAATAGCAATACAAATTATACAATTAATATTGCGTCGTAAGGTAACCTATGCAGCTAATAGAGATTGTATTTGTTTTGGGGAGCTTCTTTTTTTGTTATTATGCCCTTATCAAGCTAATACTGTTACAGTGGCTACAATGTAAATAAAATGATAATGGAGGCCAGTGTTACTGTACCTTAAAAAAAGAGGGAAGGCTAATCTCAGGGGGAGAACAAGATAGTGATGGCTCTACTTTGTCAGAGATGCGGGGAGTCCTTCCATCTTGCTTCCTGTGAGTCAGACAGAGCGAGAAAGATAGGAGTCAGAAAGACAGAGATATTAGACAAAAAGAACATCGTTATGGCTACCCTAAAGTTAGCTTTCTTGTACAGTACAAGAGAACAGGAAACTGTATGATCTTTTGACCCATCTCACGATAAGGACCAGGAAAATGCTCTGAGATTGTACTGTATTTCTACTGTCTGTTATAGAAAGACAAGCCATCTCGTGAGCCTGACTTCCCTGCAGTGCTAGTCCTTGCTCCACTCCTGTGCAACACAGGGAGAATAGTGAGACAATACAAGTGATATGATGAAACACTGTAGAAAGATATAGGGGATAGCAGAGGGGAATGGGGGAAGGCAGAATTAGATTGAGATCAAACCCAACATATCTAATATTATACTATTCATATTTGTGTAAAATATCTTGAAATATTCATACGGTAATACATTTGGGGTTGTAGTCCTGTATGCCCAAGCTTGGGAACATTCATTTTGCCACACTTTCCACCAAAACATTTTTTATTGTACTGTATGTACAAACAGCACACACATGGCTAAAACGCTATTCTTCCTGCTGAAAAAACACAGGACCACAAGTTGCGCTTTTTCTATTCATGTATATGCATTGGAGGGTCGAGGAGAGATTGGGTGTGTCGCGCAAAAATATGGGAGGGGATGCGCAAGGAGAGAGTGATTACCTATTCTGTTGAATGTGTGAAAACTGCGATGCAAAGCGCAAGTCGGGTTTGCGGTAAAAATGATCTGCCTCTGAAAAGCAGGTGTTATCCCAGTTATCCTCGTGCGTAACAGGGGAAGCAAGCAACGGCAAGGTTAATCTCGAGCAAGGCAAATACACAGGCCATGGAGAGACGTGCTGATGTATTTGATTGTTTGTGTATAAAATAAATGTTTATTACACTTCTTTCATTTAAATGTTATAGTCATCCAAATATAATTAGCGGTAGAATTACACCTGTTATCTCTAGGTTTGATAGACAAGTAGGCTATTTATAAATCATTAAACTTGTTGTCTTTTACCGAGTCTGCTGTTCCATTGCTTTCGGGTGCCGTAATTTACGGATATGGCTGGAGCATAGACCAGACTACTCGTCGCGTTAACGCCAAGTTTAGAGGGTGGAGCCAAGTGCAGATTACGTGATCAGTCGCAAGTTTAGTACACCCAACGTAAAATGCGATGGCCCAGCGTGCACTATCTGCGTTCTGGCTGCGCTCACTTTTACGTTACGCTCGCTAACGTACGTACATGACGCCCTGTGTATTTAAAACGCACCCATGTAGCCAAACCACCACAAATGTACAGGTGATGTCACACTATATTTTTGGTTTTGGTTTTCATAAGGCATGTGGTTACACACATCACAATAATATGCTAACTCATATACAGCTGTCACTTGTAAGAGTTAGTAGCTGGTATGCCCAAGCCTTTTAGAAACCTTCAAATGTAAGCGCTTCCTAGAAGATTGAAGCAAAACTAACTACAAAACGCTATCTGATTTTGTAGACCAATGTAGGAATTGATCAAGCGTTGTGCATGCACACATACATTTAGTCATTTTGGCAACAAAGGTAATTGCAGAGAGGTTGAAATAAGATTATTTTCCAAGTAGACTTCCCTCTGTGACACAATGGCAACCATCTGAGGGCTTGGGGTAGTCTGGATGTCTACATACAGTATTACTGACAACACACGGCTCATCTGCAGAACTTGACAGCTTTAACAGGAGGTTTGTATTCTGCCTCTAAGAACTCAACCAAACTGAACAACTAGTCCACAGGGCCATTCACCATTTTGAGAACATGCTTTGAGAATGTGATTTTTGAGGTCAAACCTTCTTATTCCCTTTGTTATGCCGCAAAAAAAAAAAAATGTAATAATTAATAAATAATAATTTACCTACAAATAAAATGTATCTATTCAAATGCTGCCTTATTCTGTAGATTCCGTAGTATTTGGAGGTTGTTTATATTCAAAAAATTTTATTAGTTTTCCAGAACCGTATGGTCATAGAAGCTGCTCAAATCCTAATTAATTAATTTAAATGCTCTGACAAAAATACTGTTTTTAAATTTTTTTTATACTGCAGCAGGGAAAGCAAATCCTTATAAAGCAGCCTTGCAGTCCTAATTCTCTCATTGCACATCTGCTGAGGTTGTGATATTGGTTTATCTTGGTTATTAAATGGCTCCCTGGGAACAATTAGGATGAGAAGGTCAAAACTAGGGCAACTTTATTGGTCATCCACACTTTTCACGTTCTTTGATAGACATTCAGTGGGATTGAGCAGGACTGTCTTTAAATATGCATGTGCTGCGCCAAACTCTCGGTCTTAAATGTCTTCAAATATTCTCTGCAAATGCACGCATGTTTTCTGCAGGAGCTGCAGAAATTTTGTTTTGCACTTAGGTTGCCTGTGTTCACTAAGCAGCAGATCTCTATATAATGCAGATTACACAGTCATGTACTATGACCTAAAGTTTGTCTCAGTACTACGTGACTTCATCAAAAAGCAAAACCGAAGTAAAAACTAAAGACAATGCTGTAATGGGATCAGACAGATGGAGGAGTGTTATGTTGTTATACATGGTATGTGTGTCTGTCTGTGTGTGTGTGTTTGTGTGTCGTGTCGGCTTAAGACGTCGTCTTCAGTACGTCAGGCTAGACAGACTTCGGTAAGACCAAGAAACGAAAGAAGAGTTTGACTGAGGTGAGAATTTGATAGGGTGGTGAAAGGGTAATCTGATCATTTCAGATGGCATCCATCATTAAACTCAACCGCCTGTAACACATACAGTACAACCTGACACATGACATGACAGGATGCAGGATGATGATATTTTCTGTCTAAAAAAAACAAAAAAAAAACGATAGTTTATCATCAAAGAAGAATAACGTGCACTGCGCCACCATAGTGGTGCAAAAGATACATTATTTTCTCACAGCAGGCATTCCAAAATCACAATCTGCAAAGTCTGGATTGATGGCAGCCCTAAGGTTAAAGCAATGTTGCCATTTTCTCCCAATGAGATCAGGAGGAAAGATCTGCAGGGATGAGAAAAGTGTGAGATGACGAGACTCATTACAAGGCCTTTGCTACACATGGATATATTGCACCAATTTACCAACAATTACGAGTTTTGTTAATCCTGATCTTCCACAGTTTCAGATTAGCATTGTCCCTTCATTCTTTGGACTTCAAGTGAGGTGTCTGTCATAGTTGAATATTTCATACTATAAATTGATTTTCACCTTCTATTCAGCATTTTCCCTTTCACTTTTAAATGCACAATTGATTAAGGATTGTTTGATTAAAATGTATGTATGGTATGCATGGTCGCCAAATATCTCCTCGCTTTTCGCTAGTTTTCCTTCTAGCTTTCATTCCTAATACTTCTACACAGTGGTGAACACCATTGTTTTGATTTGAGCTCAAAGTTAGCAGGCGTTAACCCTGCCTTTAATTAAAACTGCCATTATTGACATGCTCTTTCGTACAATGTCAATAATGGCAGTTTTAAGTTTTAGTTTTAGTTAGTCAATGTGACGAAAACCAAAAGAATCGTAATAGCTGTACCTCATTGCTTACATACAATATGTACAGTATCTTAATTAACACATTTTAATTCCCATCCCATGATGTACTATGTGTTTTGGACCAGGTAACTAGCATAGAGAATTTGTGGCCACATAAGATACCATATGGTCAGGCCAATGGGTCACATTCTGGCAGCTTGATTGGCACACAAGGGAGGGACATCAACAGTGCAGCTAATCTGGCATCCTACATTTCACTGTTGAAACTGTGGCACTAAAAAGAGAAATCAACTGCAGGTAGGTAGACTGTCAATAACGTTTCAGTTTTGTTATTTGCGGTATGCTGTGTTAGTGTAGATTATTGCCTAGTGATCTTTTATTTTCATAAAACAACATCAATAACCACATTTAAAAGTGTAGTCTACGCACAACTTTCCTGACGTGGCGTGACCTTTGTAGGCCCATGTCTATATTTTTATTTAGCTGATACATAAATAATGGTCACACGTTGACGTTTAAAATAACCAAAGAATTTAACAGTGGTGTTCGATGTTGCACATCAAGTTTTTCAGAGGCACACCAAGTCTATTTTCTGGCTATGCTACTGAGGCACAGAACACTATATGCGGTTTCAGCCTATGTATTGGAGCCTGTAAATCCAGAAATCTGAAAATGCAGCCTTCTGTATTGCAGCTACTCAACCGATCAGCTAGCTGAAATGTTACTGCCTTCTTCTCTGTTTCACGATATTGGTGTGTTACAGCCACCTACTGTGTAGAATCGCACGCATTTGCCGTGCATGCACTTTCAGTCAGTCAGTCAGTCAGTGACATCCGCTTATGTTGAAAAACTCTACAATGAATTTGACAAAATAATGCTAATACAAGTCTACATAAGACTTACAGACAGCATCAGGCTGCACATGGAATGTTAAATGTCATCAAATACAACGACATTGCAGCTTGAGTTGCTAAATGAGATTCAAAATACAGGTTTATTGTTTTAATATGAATTTTTATTATACCGCGTTCCATATTATTATGCTAAAATGAATGAACTGTCAAACATTAAATATTTAGTTTTTCAATCAAACTCATGGATGGTATTGTGTCTCCGGGCTCTTTGGATAACTGAAATCAATCTCAGACACCTAATAATATAGTTAGATAATTAGTTTGCAAGGTGAGCCCAATTAAAGGAAAACTACTTAAGAAGGATGCTCCACATTATTAAGCAGGCCACAGGTAAAGAAAAAATATCGATCTGCTGCGGAAAAGCGTCAAATAGTGCAAATCCTTGGACAGGATATGAAAACATTAGATATTTCACGAAAACTTAAGCGTGATCAAAGCACAGATGGGCATTTGAAGCTGCTGGTGCCTCTAGAGTCCAGCAAGGTGTAGGATCTTCCAGACTTCAGAGGCTTGCAGTTGTGCATAAACCTAATCTATTCGGCCACCCATAACCAATGCTCACAAGCAAAAACGGTTGCAGTGGGCCCAGAAATACAAGACACATTTTCAAACCGTCTTGTTTACTGATGAGTGCCGTGCAACCCTGGATGGTCCAGATGGATGGAGTAGTCTCAGTAGTGGATGGCCACCATGTCCCAATAAGGCCACGACGTCAGCAAGGAGGTGACGGAGTCATGTTTTGGGACAGAATCTTTCCTTCAGGGTACCTGAAGGTGTGAAAATGACCTCGGCAAAGTATATAGAGTTTCTGACTGACCACTTTATTCCATGGTACAAAAAGAATAACCGTGCCTTCCGTAGCAAAATCATCTTCATGCATGACAATGCACCATCTCATGCTGCAAAGAATACCTGTGTCATTGGCTGCTGTGAGCATAAATACAGAGAAACTCATGGTGTGGCCCCCATTCTCCCCTGACCTCAACCCTATTGAGAACATTTGGAGCATCCTCATGCAAAAAAATCTATAAGGGTGGGAGGCAGTTTGCATCAAAAGAGTACCTCTGGGAGGCTATTCTGACATCCTGCAAAGAAATTCAAGCAGAAACTCTCCATAAACTCACAAGTTCAATGGATGCAAGAATTGTGAAGGTGATATCAAAGAAGGGGTCCTATGTTAATAATGTAACTTGCCCTGTTAAGATGTGTTTGATTGAAATAGCTTTTGATTTACGTTAATATGACCTAATGCTGCAATTTAAACAAATTACCATTTTTAGTTCTTTACAACCTATACAATGTTTTGCAACTCTGTTACACATAATAATTTGGAACAGTGCATTTTGAGTTTTTAATTAAAATTATACTGACTGTCATTTGCATCGACTACACAGTATAGGAAAATCAGTGTACAATATAATTTGCATAATAATTTGGAATGTGGTGTAATGTCATTGCATTAGTTGCTTTTGACTACAGTACAACAACATACAAAACAAAATTACAAAATATTTGAGAGGCATCAATTATAAATAGCTATGAGCTATGAGTAACCATGTTTGCCAAGCCTGGGGTCTTGACAGCAAACACATGTTATATCCTTTCCTGCCAACACACAACTTAACACAACACTGCATGAAGCACAGCTCTCCCACTGAAATGAGGGTTGACATTCAACTGGAATTGCCAATGCACATTTTTTCAGACAGAAGAAATGCTCAGTCTGCTTGACTGACCCTCTCACAACAAATGCCAACAAACACATTTAACAAGCAGATACACTTTGATTCCCCATGTCAACCACTGGCTAATTATAAAATGCCTGACAAGAAAATACCTGCAATCACACAGTATCATCTTTATTTAACCAGGAAGTCACAGAGAGATCAAAACAAACATTTCATATGCAAATTATATTCTAGTTTGTGGCAACTCGGTGTAGGCCTGATAATATGTGCCACAGATGGCAGGCTAGAGCCCTTAGGAATGGCCTTGAGACTGTTACCATATTCTGAGTTGAAAACAAGGCATATGGACTATGGGCATCAATGCTTCTAGACTTGATTCAGATACATGAATGCTGCAGAAATATTCTGAACATCAACCTATTCATTAGGATAAGCAAATGTCACATTTTTATGTACATTCATGTTTTTTGTCCTAGACCTTGATTGCTTTTCTTATATCATTTTAGTTTGATTTTATATTTTTAAGTATATTTTTTTTATATAATTATGTGGAGATAGGATGTCTAGTCTCTGCATACATATTTTCTCAGATTTCTACCTTCGGGTATTTACAAATACTAACAAATCAAATATGAAATATCAAGCCAGTGACAATCATGCTGGTCTGTACTGTTCCAACAACCAGCGTACATATTTACATGTAGACAAAAACCGCCGTGAGTGGCCCTGTTTGCCTTGCCGAGCCCAGGGTCTTGACAGTAAACACGTGCTTCATAAATACCCATAAAGCAGTTTCAGCACACATGCGAGCACACAAGCGCACCGACGCGGTAACATGAGCTCTTCAAACCCACCTAGCACAAAAGCGCTAATCTCATCAAATACAGAAGCTAATGCACATTAAAAGCAGAATCAGTCACTCTGTGCGTCTGCCGCCCACCTTCTCCACGACAGAGCGAGAGAAAGCAAGCAAGAGCATGAGAGAGAGAGAGAGAGAGAGAGAAGGGGAGGACATATGGGCATGGCATGCTAAAAAGATCATGGCAGGTCACTTCCACAGCTGTAGGCAAATCCGTAACCCCCCCCTCCCCCCCCCCACACACACACACACACTACACCTCTACCCAATCTCCCCCCGGTCTCTCATACACTCTGCTGTGTCCATTTTAGTCACACGTGCATTATCAGCATTTCGCCCGCCCTCCGTCCCCCAGCACTCACCCTCCTCGCTACAGGCCATACATGTCCCCAGTGACTCCTGACTTGATTGGATAGCGCCGGCCGCACGTTCCACCACCCCAGAGTATCTGTCCCTCCTTCCTGCACCTGCTGTGTCTGCGATCTCACAGCTTCCTCCCTGGCAAGTGATGCTGCCGAGAGCTCAGGCTCCTCCCACCTCACACACACACGTCCCTCCCACAGACGCACACACAGACACACTTGAGCATACTTGTCCCCGCCCACCGCATTCCAGTCCAAGAACATGCGCTTTTCCCACTCAAGAGGTAAGCAACGGCACGCTGCGTTTCTCTCTTCTCCTCGATATAAAGCTCTCTCTCTCCCCCGTCTCACTGTCTCCATCTTGACTTTGTTCCTCTGTCTTGTGTTGTGTTGCTCCCTCTTGTTATGCTAGGCTCTTTTTTTCTTCTTCTCCTGCGGGGACATGACGGCAGTGTGTAGGCTGATGCTTCACTTGGGCTTCAGTGTGCTTGGTGAGAAGGAATGTGGGCGGGTTTTAAAAAAAAAAGACCCATTATCTACCGCTATCTGACGGCCTCTGCTAACACCATGAACTCACTTCAGAGAAAATTATCCCATTCATCAAATAGACCATTTGACACATTAGTGAGAGCGTGCGTGCGTACGGTACGTGTGTGTGTGTGTGTGTGTGTGTGTACAGGATGGGAGGGGCAGGGGGGGCTATTACACATAGCTGAATCTCCAGAACACGCTGATGTGATGGAGAAAATTGCTTGCTTTGTCGGCAGACCAATACACAAGTATGCGGCCAATACACATAGCATGTGTATTGATGGACTGGACAAACACAATGGCATGGTAAAATGTAGTCTGCTGTCTGAAAGGATTCACTAGGTTTCAGCCCCAACTGAGTGACTCAAGGCAGTGCTCTGTGACTGTTCCAACACGACAGTCTCAATCGTTTCACTCACATGGGTTAAGCAAATTACCCACAACGCTTGTGATCTCTGCATAGAATGACTCATCAGATTGAGTAAAATAAACAGAAAAATAAGTCAGAGATCCTGGATAGACAGAACATTAGATTTAAATAACAGAATAACAGAGGACAAACCAGAGAGCAAACTTGCAGAGAATTATAGCCTACATATGCCTCTTTGGAGTGCTGCAAACCCACCTATACTACACAGAGTAACCAGGCTTACCAAATGTGCTGGACCTTCCTTAAAATGGAGTCCGAAAAGCTCTTTCGCCTAGATGCCATGGCAATCCTCCTTCCTCCTGTCTCTCTGCTATGAAGCATTTTCTCAGGCCAGCCAAGGCCAAGTTTCACATACAAGCCTGTGTTCCACCTGGAGAACCAGGCTATGCAAAATACATCGCTAACATTACTAACAGGCTGGACTGCAGGTTCAACCACAATCGGCAAGAAGAAAAACCTGAGCTAAGCCTATTGACGGCCTCGTCCACACCCAAGCATCGGTGTAATCTTACAGGTAGCCTAGAGCCAATGTAATAGCTTTGTTTGAGTACAGAGACTTGTATAGTCACACACTCACCTCCGGCACCAGGGTAAAAGCACACAATAGCCTTTCCTTTTTTCTTCCAACAGGTCCTGGTATGTATAGAATATCATATGTGACAATGTTCCCTCCATGGCTCTCTGGTAAGCACCAGCGAGTAGATAGAGTTACCACACAGGCTTCAGTTACTTGAGAGTGACGGAGGCAATGTACTGTGGCCACAAATGAGTGAATGAAGGCTGCGGGTTAGACATCATCACCATCTCTCTGTGTTGTCATGGGGGGTATACAAATATACCCAAGGAAACCGAATATGGAAAGAAATATATTATAAATTATGTTTCAGAACTTAAAAGCAAATTAATAGATATTTTTTTTAAACACGTATTAGTGGTTTAATTGGCAATGTCCTTCAACATGTGTTGGTGGCATCACAATGAAGGAACATCTCTGCACATTTTATATAATCCGTTAGTCAACTTACAGTAATTTAGTACATTCCACTTCTTGTCTAGTTCAGTGTGATACAATGTCATATTTGACGAAGCCCACACAACTATACCTGTTGAATGACTTACATGATATTTTAGCTGAAGATACATTAACAGAGCTAAGGCAACATCTGAGGCTGTCTTGCAGCACAATGGGTAAGGATGACAGGATAGAAAGTGGAGGGAAACTAGGGGCAAGGTGACTTTCTGTGACTAAAAGGTCTATGTCTGGCTAAGTGGCTCTGGTGAGGCCTGTGGCTGTGGGAGCTGGCCTCTGCCCACATTTCCCCTGGTGCCAGCTTCTCATCAAAACAAGTCTCGCTGTCAGTGCCCAGAACCTGCAGGCTTTCATAATTACCTTGTGTATGGGTGGCCTTCTCTAGCCATTGTAGCCAAAAGCCTCTATGCGTGCAAACAGCTGCTTTGGTCCCTGCATCTCCACATAAAGAAAATATTATCTCATTAATCTAACATTGTAATCAAATATTTAACATGGTTTAAGAACACCAAAAAAAAAGCACTACATTGTCTGCATTGCTGCAGTAACTATGCATAACTTTATGATTGGCTGCATTATGCTTCATCATCCAGTGGCATTCAAAATAGATTACATAAATGAGTTAAGTTGCCATTTTCAGGCACCGAACTGTGGCTCTTATGTTCACTGTTAGTCTGGCTGCAGGCTGTGCTTCCACTGGACATAACGATATATTAAGAAATGACTAAGATGCCTTTTGGATGAGAAAACCCCTACACTAGATGCAGACTGCAATTTATCTATATTAACCACCACCTTCTCATTTCATATTTGTGCTTTATTGTAGTATCTATAGCAGGGGTCAGCAACCTTTTTAATATGAAGTGGCCTTTTCCAAATTTCTTGTTAATCAGTGTGCCATATATAAGGCCTAAATTTAATTATGACGTCACATCAAAGTCGAATAAGGAATCTGTCATTTTATTCCAGCTATAGGGACAATGAATAGCAACACTTTGTTAAAAAATTGATGTTTTCTCCCATACTCAGGATATTATAATTATATAACTGTATAAAATGCCATCCATGAAAAACATCCACATCTGA
>JAODTR010000002.1:866838-913890 GCA_025399935.1 Amblyopsis rosae | reverse complement strand
CCTTGCTGAAGCTGCTGCCCCCGCGACCCGACTCCGGATAAGCGGATGAAGATGGATGGATGGATGGATGGATGGACTGGAAGGCCTAAAGGAGCACCGCGCTTATTAGTTAGAATTACCTTTTTTTTTTTTTTTAAAGAGGACGGCATGCAAATACAACCATTGATGGTACAAAAAAAAACTGGGTCAGGTGCGCATATATATCGCATGCCTTGCGATTTGCTAATCGCATCGTCTCAATTTCGGTTAAAAACTGATTAATCGGTCAGCCCTAGTGTTGATTTACAAAATCTTACTCCCTTTTCTTCTTTAGCTAGCTCTCGTAACTCTCTTTAAAAAAATAAAAAATAAAAAATAAGGTACAGCCAGTCACTCTGGAGAAAGATAGTTGATTGTTGACCTCTTTAACAAAACAGCCCTCTCTTCAATGCCATAGGGTGCTTCCCTCAGAGGCTCCGCCCCACACATTGGACACACACTGCCATGGCTATATTGTTTGTGTTCCCATGTATCGAGCCAGGGCATTGTCTTATGCTTTCAGCATGCACACAGAGTGGGCAGCTAGTAAACCACGAGGAGATATTCGTTGAATTTGACAAAAAGTGTATTTGCCCACAGACTCTACCTTTAATGGTGAGGAACTTACTATAGGCTGTGGCTGGGAGGGTGGAGCATTTGGCTGGACTGGAGGAGGAGGATTGCTTGCCGGTGGCGGCCCAGCTTGACTGCTGGGAATCAGGGGCTGGACAGCCGTCTGACGGTGGAGCATTTTCTGTGGCACAACAGGCCATTAAGGCATAGTCACTCTTTCATTCGAATAACATTAAAAGCACACTCCTTGATATGCTGCTAAATGTCAGTGGGCGCTGGCCTTTACTCTCCTCTAAGGCCACAACAGTAACATGCAAGTTGACTGAGAATGGTATGCGATAGCTGTAACGTTGTAATTACATCAATACCTGTATTACTATATTATTAAGTATTACCGCAATATAAATGTATATCAGATTAGCTGATATTTGGGATCCCCTGCTTGCCATAATCTATGTCATAGCACACTATGATAGTGTAATAAACCAGAAACTAATACTGTTAATATATGCGCGACCAACCACCAGGAGCAGTTGTGCTTCAGTCGAACCACAGTGGTTCAGACCAGTCAGTGAGCGTCGTACTGTAGGCGTGACGTCAACTGCCGTCAGTTCATCCAATCACCTGACAAGTATCTTTTTACAATGCATGGCGTTTTCTAAACAGTTTCAATGGACAGCTTCACAGATGGTTCTTCTGTGTAACCCATATGGACAACATACAGGTCAACTATATGATCTGCTGCCATATAGTTGCTGATTTACTGCGACAATGGCCACCGCAAGTGAAGGCAGCGTAAAATACTGACAACATACAACATATAATCCATTCAGTAACCACAAGCCAGGAACACCCAGAAGCAACAAGCTTTGTCTCCCCCGCCTGTCACGCGTGTGAACTCAGCGCAACATTCAATCTGGCGTGTCAGGTTAGTTCTCACCAGGGCAATCTCTGGGTCAACAATCCTCATGACCACTTGAGCCTGTAGCAGAGCATAAGCCAGCTGGGGATTCTGCAGCAGCATGTTCCTTGCCTCTTGGGGACTGTTTTGCACACACAGCTAAAAAGGAAAGAAAGGGCAGTTGGAAAAGCTGTGGAACAATGGAATATTTGCTAGTAGCTTTTATTATTTTATTAAATTATTTCCCAATAAACAATGGCCAAATGGAAAAAAAACAAGTGTGTGCATGTAATATGCTGAGCGAAAGAGAGCAGGAAAATAGGTGAAGTAACGTGCTGTATAGCTCACCTTCATCTGTTTCATGAGTTCGAACATCTGCTCGGGGGGTAAACTGGCCACAGCCCTGCTGATGGACTCTGGTGCCTCATCTGACTGGACATTGTCTCCATAAGGAGACTCAATGATGGGGGCTCCTGTTCCCAAGCCTGGGCAGCAACATATTATGTATAAGTATTACATTAATAAGATGGGCATACACTGTGTGATGAAAATTATCACAGCCGATTGAAACCCTAACACTGTAGGATCACATTGTCTGTACAAACGGCTGAGTCCTCAATATTACAGAATCAGTCAGATGACTGTTCTCAGACATAACTAAAAAAAGTTAAAGAAAAGAGAAATACTTACTTTTGAGCTCTTCCTTATTCTTTTCACTGGCAGCGTTGTCAACACGGAGGGCCCTACCACTGAACTCTCTCCCGTTGAGGTTCCGCATTGCACTGAGAGCCGTCTCCTGGTCTTGGTATTCACAAAAGCCATATCCCTTTGGTTTCCCCGTTTCTCTGTCATACACTAACCTAGATGCCCACAGATACAATAGAGAGACAGAAAGACAAAGCATGCGGTGCCACCATGTCACTTTGAGTGGTAACAGTAGGACGTTTGTCTCAAGTTGGAAATGGTAGACAAATTACGCAAAACCTTCCCACCTCTTCGCCACAAGTCATTGATATTTCATTACCGTACTACTACCGGTTCTTATTACTAAGAATTCAGCGACATTGGGCATAGGCTAACTTACCTAAAACTGACAACAAGTCCCACTTCGGAGAATATGTCCTTTAACTGTTCTTCGGTAGCTTCATATGGAATGTTTCCCACTGGAAATTATAGCATAACAGAAATAATTAATATATAAAGATGACCATTATTGTACGGTACCGTACATGCTTGCTAGTCAGCAGCACAACAACATTAGCCGGCTATATCTGGGACTGTACGGAAGCATAGCTCTGCAGATTTAAAGCCATCCGTTCCGCAAATTAAATGCATAGAACGAGCAACGGTACGGTATATCTAAAAAAGCAACATTAACAAACGTACCGAAAACAGAACGTAACGACCGATCAACTGCTGGGTCTCTACTAGCGGCAGCAGCAAGTGCAGATGCTAGATTCGCCATTTTGGGGACAATAACTAACGTAACACAATGAGAAAATACAATCAAATATCCGCTTTACAAATGTTCCCGCACACACAGCTCATGGCCACGGACGGACTATCCCATTTACGGGTATATTACCAATGTGTGTTTCAACTTTCAATAGTCACTAGTTAAATATTTGTATTTTTTAAACGAAGACCGGAAGAGTAGCCACTAGGTGGCGCCGTTGTGTGATTTTCGCTATTTTTGTGGATTTCTACAAATTAGCTACCTTCTACCGTAGATGACGCAATAATTGACCATCTTCAAAGTAAGGAACAAGAGTAGCAAGGCTACTTTTAGTCAGAACAATCAGGTTGAGACTTTGATAAGGGTTCCTCTGACAGTTCATGCATATTTGTGATATATATTAGGCTATACCGGTAGGCTACCGTACAGCCTAGCGACTGACGAAATTAAAAGCTGCATTAATAGCATATGAGATAGGCCTACATTATTTCCAAAAATCACATTACAGTGGTGGTAGAATTTAATTAGTTGTGCCATCATTGTGCTTGGATTTGAAACTTTCATCATATTGGACAAACAAATGTTCTGCTGGGAAACCTTGCATGTGGATGTGTATGTTACATTGACACATACCCCTTACCTAAGCATTTTTTGCAGATCATGTACACCCTATCATTGAAACGGTATTCCCTGATGGCATTGGCATCTTTCAGCAGGAAAATGCACCCTGTCACAAAGCAAAAAATGGTTCAGCAATGGTTTGAGGAACACAACATCGAGTTCAAGGTGTTGACTTGGCCTCCATATTCCCCAGATCTAAATCTAATTGAGCATCTGTGGTATCTGCGATGTCCGATCCATGGAGGCCCCACCTCGCAATTTACAGGATCTGCTGCTAAAGAATTGGTGCCAGATATCACAGCACACCTTCATAGGTCTAGTGGAGTCCATGCCTCGACGGGTCAGGGCTGCTTTGGCGGCAAAAGGGAGACCTACACAATATTAGACAGGTGGTCATAATGTTATGGTTGATCTGTGTAAATCGGTGCAGGCTGTCTGACGCTGTCTGACTGCGAGACTATGGGGACCTATATACATATTAATCTGTTATATGCTAATGCTTAACGGTAAGTAACATGGTAGCCCTGTTAGAAGGAAGTGAACTCACAGTGGTCAGAAGTTGAACAGAATTTTTTTTTTTTTTTTTTATAAAACATCTGTTTTGGGCACAGGTAAACCAAACCACAAATGTCTGAGCAGTTAGCACTTAGTTTTACTGGTTATAAAAATCCATTATAAAAACAACTATATCCAAGCAGTTTTAGCCACTGGAATTGGGAGATACATAATTGGCACAGTTTTAGCTACTGTAATTGGGATATGCATAATTGGGCAAATCATATGCACATGTGCGCGCACACACACACACACTTAATTTATGTACAATTATACTGCCCCTAGAGTCCCAGACACTGGCCCTCCCAGTGTAGGCTACAGTATGTGTGTTGTGAGAGAACATCTCAACAGCATTGCCCTTCCCCACAATGACCACAATTATATACTATGCCTTTAATATTAGCGTTATGCTATCCTTAACCATATCAACAGTTACTTTAACCATCAACCAATCAGGTGACAGGCACCGCCCCACCGTATGTGCACATCTTGTCATGTAGCATCTAGTTTTAAGCCTGATAACATTGGGACACCAAAATGCACAATCAAACTGTTTCCCATTTGCATTTACCCTCTCTCCCAATGGGAACCCTTCCCTGAAAGTGAGCATGTGGAAGTATTTCTAAGCAAACTGCATTATCTGATTATCTGAAATGTATCTCAAATTGTTAAGTTGTCCATACCAACCCATTTTGCCCTCTGTTGTATATATGGGTTCAATTTTGGTCAAAGAAAATACACACTGGACATGCACTCTGCCCTCTGTACAACGGTCTCCACATCCTTCAAAGCCTGTTCAAACCTTTATTATGGTTCTAGCCATTGCTTTGGTTCTGTGGTTCTTCAATCACTCACTGCTTAAACTGGTTGCGTGACCTGGAAGGCATATGAGGAGGCCTGTGTCTGAAAGGGAGTGAGTTTCAGGGGAGGAGGTGATTTAAGGGCTGTAAATGGGGTAATTAAGTGGACAGACGTATTCTTCATTAAACAAATCTGGTCATAAAGTCAAATTTAGGCTGTTGAATCTGCTCTATCCTGCCTAATTAATACACCAACACAATTACTTAGAAAGTATAGCCTACGTCAGTTAATGATCTACATATGTTACTGAATAGTTAAAACAATATAATAGCTTAATGCAAAATACAAAATACAGTTTGATATGGACCATGAGGGATTGAGTGTGCTATTATTTAACTTATTTGAACAAATGTACACTTTTCAACTGTGATGGGGCTTTTTGACCAGTGCTGTTGGGTTCAGTTCACTCTTGGGCTCATACCATACAAGTTGGCTGAGGCCATTCTGGCAATTGATATTGAGATCTCACTACTGGCACAAACCAAATCTTATTTTGCCAGATGCCAGAAGTATTACAATATTTTCAGTTAGTATAGTCGTTGAATGTAATTATACCAAGCATTTAAGGGCACCAAATAAATGAAAATATACTGTCTACGTTATAGAAAAGGGAATAAATGAAAATACAATGTAAAAACAGATGGGAACATTCCTCAACTCAAAATAAGATATTATAAGATACATGCTGTTGGCTACTGTCGCGGCACTCAGAACCAGCTGCAGCAGTAGACCTCCTAGTACAAATATCTGCGAACGGCTATGTCAATGTGAGAGCATTTCAACAGCAATACGTGCACGAAATACGCTTCATATGAAATGAAGCCCACGTTAGCTGTCGACCAAAATAATATGTATGAAAAAACGAATTGGTTCCACTGGGGCTCGAACCCAGGACCTTCTGCGTGTAAAGCAGACGTGATAACCACTACACTATGGAACCGCATGGTGATTTTGAGCTAACATGTGACCTTTCTTCATACAGATGGCTATCGTGTAATTTATGTATATTAAATGAATGGCGTTCGGCAATGTGATAATAAATTTGACGTATACGGTATAATCATGACAAATTGTCGTGTCTGTTCTATGGATATGCTATAATAACATGCTACCGTACTTCACTACACGCATGTCCGCCCTATATTTGAAGGCAGTACCGGTACAGTAGCATTATCCACAGTAGGCGAGGCTACAAAATATTTGAAGCAACTATGTCTACATTACTCGATGTGGGCTTTTACACGATTGATTGGTTTTGCGTACGAAGTAGCCGATCTACGCACTAGTAATTAAATTAGTTATTTTGGGATATCACGATTCTGTTTCTGGTTATCAGTTACCACGCTGCTTGCTGCAACCGATAGCTTCTGCCGTTTCAATTTTCAAATGACGTCGGGGCCGGGGCTCTTCTGGGTCATTGTTATCAAAAAGTCAACGTGACCATCCCAGCACTAGCTTCCGTCCATCTTTAGATAGCTCGTGTATTTAACATATCGACGTCATTTTAACGATCACTCGAATGATTCCTATAATATTGCATAGGAATAATTCGAAAATAGGCTGTATGAAGAATGGTACAAAATAGTGGAGTGGAATGCAAATTAATTTCATTAGGCCGCCTTTTTATAAAATCAGCAGGGCATTCATAACACCTCTTTCCATCTTCAAATTTGAAGTGCTCTTATAGATTATAAGATACAGGATAGTAACATAACCTGATGCGAATTGCTAAGAAGTCAAGACAAAATGTATTATGGGTCTCGACTGCTCAAAATGGGGCTAAACATATAATCACCGTAGTGTACCACTATCTGATGTCATAAGTCATGAGGATAATTTTAGATCTGAACCACAATCAATAAATAGGTTACTATATTTTAACACATTCTTGTTGTCACCACATTGTCATTTCTTCTTTTTCCCCACACGTTTAAACAAGGTAGTGTGTGCATTGCAATACCCTCAGTAGTACAGAATCATAGTTTATCTGTTGGGAATGCTTTTATGTTAGATTTTTTTAATACTCTTATTTGAAGCTTAACGAGACATTTGCAACTTCAGAAACTTTGTTTAAAGGTAGAGTCAGTGATTGTACGCTAATACACGGTGGGTCAAATTTAGCGGCCTGCTAGCGGTCCATTCTGTGTGCATGTTGAACAAATGATCTAGTGTTTCTAAACAGCCAGTAAATGGGAACACAAATAACATTGGTGCAGACCGCACCACACAACAATATCCCAGCCTTTGCAATGCATTTCCAATGTGTGGGGTGGAGTTTCTGAGGGAGCCCCCAATGGCATTGAAGGGAGAGGTGTATTTGTTTTGATCAAATTCAAATGTCAACAAGCTTTCTCTAGAATTATTGACTATACCTTTAAATGTTGCATGGCAGGTTCTCTTGGGTCCTACCTAGCCCCACCTGGTGCCACCTCTAGCATCCTGGAGCAACATGCACATTTCCTCAGACAGACCATTCCTAGACTCAATGTAAATTAACAATATAAATATCATATCATACCATATCAACTACTTGCACATTAGGAATATACATACATACATGTGAATGTTTTTTTCTCATTTATGTTTAGCACATCTAGTAGGTCCTACTGCAAACTAGAAATGGCTTTGTGACTGTCATTAAAGCCAAAAAAATTATTGTATTAATGATCATTATGTAGTGAAGAATGAAGTTAATGTTTATAATTGCACTTTTTGCCACACCTGCCACCACAGATAAGTGCAATAAATGATATTATGGTTTAATATTATATGTTGTTATTATTAAAAATACATGTTTTTATGCTTTCATTCATAATTCTATTTAGTTGTGTTTTCCTAAATACATAGGCACGTAATTTACATATAAACACGTCAAAATACGTTACAATTTTATCTCGAGGGGCACTTCAAAGGCAAACACAATCCTCATTACAATTGTACTTAAAACCCCCAAGGACGACTTATTATGTAAATGTAAAATTGTAGTGAACTATTTTCTTTAAAATATGATACATTTATAGGAAAAACAACAGAAACTAAACAAAATCCTATGAGGGAGGTGTTTTTGATTTGGAATTGATTTGAGTTTGAATATAGCAAGCGTCCTCGAGAATAGTTTACTATACTGTATCAGTTCGTGTCCGTGACCCAGGGAAAGACTGGAAAGATTTTTATCCAGTGATGGAACCATGAATTTAGAGCCTTCCGGCACATACTACCAGAGATGTAGTGTTCTGCATGATTCCATCTCTGCTTTCTTCCAAAGCCAAACCACATATGGCTCACAACTCCGCCATGCCCATTTACACTTCCCTCTGGACAAACTGGTGCTAGCCGTTAGTTAAGCCTAGTAATAGCACTCTTTATCCAAATGCCACTGGCCCCACCACTATGCTATTACACAGACACGACTCAGCTTGCTCAACTACATCCTGTGTCTTCCACTTCCTGCCAGCAAAGCAGGTAAGATTGTGTCTAGTTTCTCATGTTCGGAGCCTCTGATGAAGAAATTGAATATGTTTTAATATTGCCTTTTATCCTGCCAATGGCATTAATCAAATATTAAACTTTGATTCATTCATAAATATTTCAGGGGTTAAAACATATTCTATATAACCTACCAAATAGGTTTTGAAACCCATGTGTATCTGTTTGGTCTGCACTTTTGTCCAGAGCACAAAACAATCTCTTGTTGCATAATCCAGTGCAGAAGTTCACATAGAAGTCCCAATTTATATAATAATCTATTGAAGGCAGGGTCATTCAGTCTTGCTAACTTCAAGCTCAAAACAGTATCGCTCTACAGTCCTCCACGGTGCCGCCTCACACATTTAAATGCATTGTGAAGCAAAGTGTAGTGCTATGGCTTTGTTGATACGAGCGGTGTTCATCACTTTGTTCATGTTACTATTTACAGAGACAAGGCTGTGTAGTACCTGATTATTTTGTCATCATGCACATAGCTAGTAAAATGCAAGGAGATATTTGTTGAGTTTGACATAAAGTGTATTATCTTACATTTAGCTTGCAATACACCATTAACCCACACAAAGTTTATCGAGGGCAGTAGACTATGCCACCATAAATCTATATTAGAAAATAACATTCACCTTTAATGGGGTTGTGTGTGTGTGTGCGTGTGTGTGTGTGTGTGTGTGTGTGTGTTTGATTGTGTGTAAATGATGGAACCATGTAGGCTCCTCCCTTCACTGATATTTTTATGATTGACAACCAAGATGATATTTACAACTATTGTTATTTTATACTGAATATTAGAAAATAATAGATTTAACACAGTGTAAAAGTAAATATAGTCAGTCGCTTTAAAGGTCGTATATGATATTTTTCAACATTACTATAGCAGAAAATACATATTTTCTGATTAATTGTATCCCGAGCAGAGAAGGACATCACACACTGTGTTGTAATGAGCTCTTGTTTTCATACCGTGTCCAGCCTCCATGTGCATTTTAGTACGTGTGTGTGGCCCACAAAGCTTTTCTTTTTGTCTAAGATGCTGGTGCTTAGTGTGACATCTAGTGGCAGTAAATGCCATATACTAATAGCCTTTGTGGTTGTATTCTGATAAGAGAGTAGGTTTTCAATGCACTTCAAAATAAAATCCAATAATACTAACACTAATCAATGATGTATATCAATATGTCAAGCCCCTGACATGGTAGAAATGTAGCCCATGTCAGATATTTCTGAGTTTTTATGTGGTCTGCAGTTTGGTTACTGGTAGATTTTCCCCCAATAGCCTAATTTAATTCAAACTATGCTACAATTCAAAATCTATAGCCTACCTGGAACCTATGTTGGCCATTTTACCTGCATGTACTGTACTAGTAGGCTGAAAAACTCACATCAAGTCACTTTATCGCCCAGCCCGTTTGTTCACCTGTAGGGCTTTCCCCGGCACTAGGACCCAGGGTGCGCGATTTTCATCTCCAGCTGCTGCAGACTGAAAACTGGCAATAAGGGTAGATCGCGAGGACAAGCAAAAATTACATGCTGTATTTATTCTACTTCAAAACCATATCACTGGCCCCACGCGGAAGCCTCATCATAGTAGAGAACAATAGCTTGTTGCGCTGTGTGCAAGCTTTGTGACTATAGGCAGTTTGGAGCGCAAGGTAAGACGGTGCAATACCATGAGATTACTAATAACAAAGGCGTTACGGGCGAGCAGGGGGCATTAAAGGGGGTATTGCACAACGCAATGGACGACAAGTAAACTCCGACAAACTTTGACCTAGATTGTGCATATTTTTCAAGTTTTAAATGTATTGTAAATGCTATTGTGGATCGATGTTAAGCACACTGTATCCCATGGCACTATTTGAAGCCGCGTGACATTTATGGAGAACCAAGTTCTATCTTGAGGTGACATGCACGATATTGCGGGCTGCCTGCTATAACCGAACGCTGACACCATAATAACTACGAATGCGTTCTAGTTTCGCGCAAATATTGAGTCTTTGCCTCGTGAGTCGTGACTGACCATCGTGGCTCAGTTAAACCAGGCTGAAGAGCATCGTCTCTTAAGGATCTCCAGACATATGGTTGCCGTCATTTATTGGTAACAAATCTCACCATGGTAGAATAATGTGCTTGACTTTAACTTGTCGTTATTTGCCCACTCTCCCGACCTCGACAATCGTTCAGGTGAACCGTGAACTTAGATGGGACATTCTTAGCTGTAAACCATGGCGGCCTAAATAGAGTCGGTAGACTAATCTCTAGTAGACTAGCCTACGACCCAGACAGACGATCTGACCATGTAGGCTAGCATATGACTAGTTTGTGGACGATATGCTTACTACCAGCTTTTCGAACGAACTGTTCTTATGTTGGCTACCATAATAGCCAGTTGTCATAGCATGAATGTGTTGAATACCATTCTCAATCGATCGATGTGAATTTGTGTTAGGCTACTGAGTTTTTTAATCCATTGCTTCAAACATCCGCCACAGATTCCGTAAATCAAACTCGTCTGTAATTGGTGAAGCCCCGAGCACCCGGTCACTACCGGGATAGCTCCTGTGCGGCGGTCGGTGAGGTCTCCGGGTCAGATGATGTGTCAACAGCCGACTTTGTGATCGTGTTCTTACCGTTGACACTGTGGGGCTCAAGGATGTGCATCTTTCGATCGGCGTTTTGCTTTCCTAATGTCATATTTTTGGTCATCTGTCAGCGATCGCGCTTTTTACACGCAGCCATATTCGCTGCCATTACGGTAGCCTACTGAGCGGGAGGCGAAGGGCCGTTGGAGCTCAGACAAGACTTATACGAAACTACTAGCTAAATAGTTATGGTGGGTGGCAAGGACCGTTGTCCTGCATTGGTTTGACATAGCTTATGAATGGTAAGGCCTAACCAAATGTAATTGTATTAATTTAATCTATTGGCTGCTGCAAGGGGGTGATGGACAGCACTTAGGCTTTATTATTTTGACCTATTGCAAAATAGGTAGGCACATTCAGGTAAAATAGTGGACAATGGAATATAGTCTGGCAAAATGTGTGGAACAATAAAGTAAAACGATTGCAGAACTTTTGACATCACATAGCCTAAATATGCAGCATTAAACTATCTGCATACTGAGGGCTGTGTACAAAGCTGATTTCAGATTGGCTGTTTTAACAGACATAGCCTATGATGATAATTTCTCTGACAAATAAATGTTTCTAGTTATAGCATACAGTTATGTTTATCATGCATCCCTAGAGTAATAATATCTTGAATAATTTCCAGTTTGGGAGATTAACTCAGTTTGTCTTTAAATGTTTCATAAACTGGAACCAAACAATTTAAATTTCCTGCAGGCACATGCCTTCCGTTTTGATGTAGCATACTGTTCTCTGTGATATTTGCACTTTTTCATGCAGCATCTCACTTTCTCAGAATACTGATAATTATTTTATTACATGACTAAAAATGTGCAGTGTGTGAATTGGTTAATGGTCATTATCATTATGCACTGGTCCACATTTCTCTGCAGTAGTTGTTTTTCAATTTAGCCTAAACTTAAAGCCAAAAACACCAGAGGAGCCCCAAATACATGCAGCCCAAACTCAAATGTAATAATTTTTAGAAGAGATCAATGGAGTTACTTTATATGACACACTTCTCTAATGCATGTCAGTTTGTGAAAACAGAATAGCATTTCCAATTATATTGCAGGATTAAACAAATCAGACCGATTTTGGTTTGGCGTCAGTAGCCTACGAATGAAAAATGCATTGTCTATATGCAATAAGATGACAGATATGTAGGCTTATGGTATAATTAAATAATGTGCCATTGTTGTTTGTTTGCATAGCCTATGGTGGTTGTTTGAGCATTTAGAACAAATAAAAAGTTCAATATCAATACAGAAACATAACAAAATATGATGTTTTAGGGAAATGGTTAGCCTATAGACTACTAATTTCACACCACTTCGACAACATCAGAAATCCCCACCCTTTTTAAAATAAATATTTTGTTTACTGACAGTGATTCATTTAAAGTCATTCCGTTTAACTGCATGCAAGACTAGAGGTCCCATTATTTAAAGTTAGGCAATAGGCCTACATCAATCACATAAACTTAATGAGTGCATAAATGTCAGAGTGTTGGAAATCTGTGAAGAATAAAACATCGCATCAACCTTCTGGTTCTGTTAAATATCCTGTCGGTAACATTTAGGCTACAACGTGTAATTGGATTGCCCCACACACACCCTTGCTTCCTCGTGTTAATTCCACTGCAATAGAACCCTACCTCTCCCACTTTTTGCATTTGGTAGCTTCTTTTAGCAACCATCTCCCCTCTGTGTGATTCTGTTAATTTACTTATGTGTTATTCAGATTAAAACATCCGTTCAATCATGCTCGTTGCCACTCTTGGTTAAAACATAAAATGCATCACTTCGTTACTTCGATAAGCTTTTTCAGTTTAGCGCACCGTTACACTATTCTGTTGCGATCCCTCTTTCCCCTTGAGCGGCTGGAGTTTGCGTTGCATGCTGGTACCTGCAGTCCTTACCCCTCCCACCTTACCCAGCTTCGAAGTCTGGGCGTTTAGGGTCAAACACTACATATCCCAAGCTAGTTGTCCACCTTATGCCCCTCTCTCCCACCAGACTACAGACTAGAGATACGGTACGGACTGTCTTGACGAACCCCCCTGGACTTTTAGAACCGAAAACCGTCGAGATTAGTGAATAGCAACGAACACCAGCGCGGAAGGCTTTACAGTATATTGGAATCGTGGAGTACGTCGTTCACACATGACATTTGAACGTACGGGTTCGTAACTGTTTGTGTCATTTGACATCTTATCTTGCTTGCTAATTACCTTTAGAATTATTCAGTATTTTGGGAGTCTGTGGACGAGGGGGGTCGATTCGGGCAGGGCTCATGAACGCCTTTCAGTATCCTACTGAAGTGGTGGTTTCCTTACGGGCCGATCACTTTACGCTGGTCGACCAGAGATAAAAAGCCTACAGGAGCCTGCCTAAACATGTAAACCACTGTGAGTAATGCAGAGGCTTCGCGGAGACTTTGCTGCGCATGGATCTTTATGTTCTTGGTTTTTGGACATCGGAGTTGAATATTGTTTCCCTTGTGTAGCCTACTGGCGACCCTTCCAGCACTAGTATCCTCAAGTTAAGTGGTTACCCACGACCGTTACGGTAGTTGTCCAGTTGGCTACTTTTTATCAAAGCATATTGTGAGTTAGCATACTCTGTGTAAGGCAGTATCGGTATCTGTTATGCTTACATTGCTTGATTTGGGGGGTTTGTGTGTAAACCACGTCACTATGCTACCTGACAGTGTGTCCGTGAATAGATGAAAAAAAGGTTAACTGGAGTTTTATTTTGGCCGCTACCGGATTTGAGCTTTACGGTTGCTGTTGACTGCCTGCCTGGTCGGCATAGATGTGACGGACGGGGCGGCAGTTTTGCCACATTGTGCTCCCGCTAGTGCGAATGAACGACGTAGCCCAATCATTCGTTGAGGGAATTTCGTGTCAATGGTGATAGGGCTACATGTAAGCATATATTTAGTCCCAAATCGTAAATCATTGTATTCTTTCGTTAAGAGACAGTGCCCTGAGAACACAAGACAGCCAGTGTTGTTTGATAATGTGCTTGTTTGTGAATAGACTGATCACCTGAGATGAAATTGTCATTCTCTCATTATGGTGACTGTTCGCCATCTCCCGCGAGCGAAAGACCCGGAGCTCTCCAGAGTTTTTCTGTGCTTATTTACAGACACGGAAAACGAACTATTTTGCAAGTGTTCTGCTTTCGTGCAATATGCATATCGACGATTAGTCTGTATTTTATACTTCATATGATTCAAAAATGACATTGGGATAGGCTATGTGTCTTTTGTGTGGACAGTAAGATGACCTGGTGGAAGTAGGTTACGTCTGTGCAATATATGTTGTTTCTCCAAATATATGTACCGTGGTGATATGGCAGGCTTGACTTTGTTGTGACTGCGTTGTGTCGCCCACAGTGTACACACTATCGCATTATACATATATTGGCCTACATCAGAGCAGATTATTACAAACGACGATGACCGCGTTTCCGCAGCACAATGACAAACTAGCTGTAAGCAACATGATGTTATACGGTAATGAATGCAGACCCTCATTGGATCCAGCGATAGCTGCATCGCTGTAGCCTTGCTCGGTGTTCGCAGATTCCAGCGGAGACTGTGTGCCAGGGGTGCCAGTCATTATGAGCACTTGATTGACAATGTGCCGGTAACCGGACAGTTAGATCTTGAAACAGATCCCCTTTTCTCAAAATATATGACCGAGATACGAGAGGTATTAATCCAGTCCGTTTTTTGTAGTTGTCTCGTGTAGGCTACTTGCTGATGCGCTCGTTCCTGGAGTAGCCTACCTACCAGGAGGGGTTATGTCGTTTCTATCACCAACCTTTTTGTGTGTTGCAAATGTTTATTTGTTAATATGCTAGTATATATTCAAATACAACTTCATTTGCCTTATGTGTGTGGCAGACAGACGATATTGTACTTAAAACGAGATATTGAAATCAGTAAAGCCTATATTACAGGTGAGCCATGAAATACATACATTACAAGAGCAAGTATCAAAACGTACAGTTAAAATCACAAATCAACCCACCATCATTAACCTATACAACATGCATGGCTTGATCAGGACAGCATATTTATATAAGGCAATAACAAGGAGTTATCATTAAGAGATGATAATGAAGTCCCAACCATGGTGCAAAGATGGCTGGAATGAAAGAAGCTGTCAAACCCAACCTGACCTAGTAGAATGACAAGATACAACAGAACAAACTTGTTCCTCAATTTACTGCCCTACCCAGTGTTTCCCTGATCTTCTCCTTATTTAGAGGAAACTGTAACATATATGGCTTCTGAGCTCATGCATAAAGGCCGTTTTCAGCTGGTCTGCTTTGTTCACACACTCACAGTACCTGCACAGAAATGAGACGATTTATATTTTGGTTTATAAATATTAACCTAAAGTTATTGTGCCCTCTGTGTTCTACAGCCTATCCAGGTATTATCACAGAAAACTCACACGTGACCGACTGAAAAATCCCTTCCTCCTGGGATGTTGTGTTAAAGAAACACATATGCAGGTAATTGTTTCCTGTTGGCGTTACACTGTTGGGATGTGAGCGTTTCATGGCGTCATGTATAATTAACACTGGCCCTGTGAACCTCTGCTGTTGCTCAGGTGGATCCTACACTAATGAATGTAGGGGACAAAGGCACGGCCAGCAGACAGATAGGCGCTATAAATCAAGTGTCTGCTAGCATGGTGGGCAATCCCCCTCAGGCACTGCCCCCTGAGCTCAGAGGAGATGTTACCCTCAGCCAGCAGAGCAAGAACACCCCAGTCACTGACTGCAAGACCACAAAGTCACACGCGGACCCCAGCAGTTACAACCACAGCAAAGAGGCTCCCCCGCCATTGCAGCCCAGTAATGCAACATCTGCCCTCCCCGCCTCAGACAAGAAGGCTGACAAAAGACCAGAGGTCTCTAAAGCCAAGCTCGACAGTGTCCGGGCTTTTTCCTCATCACAGTGGTCGGGCGGTGCAAAGGCCCGCCCCGAGGATCCAAAGAACTCCAACCACGGCAGCGCCACATGCAGCAAGAAGTCACAAACCCAGTCGGTGATAAGCCTCCCTCCCGGCTTCCAGTGCTCCACCTTGTTCAAAACAGGCCAGGCTGTTGCTTTCCTTCCACCCACCAACTTCTCCTCCCCTCTCTGCAAAATCACCCTCCCGCCGGCGCTGGGGCAGATTGCCGCTCTGAGAGAGGCCACGGCCACTCAGTTCCAGAAAGACGTTCAGCCTCAGAGCTCAGGCGTCAGCGCCGCCGCGTCACTCCTTCGGACGTACCCGTATTCCTTTTCCACGTGTCAGACTCCCGGTCCGGAGAAGAAGGTCGCCACGTCGGCCACCGCGAAGCTGAAATCCCCCCTGATATCCAGCAAAAGCACCAAGCCCGTCGGGGAGCACAAGTCGTTGGCATCGGCGGTGGCGTCGCCTGCTATTGGGCTCCCGTTACAGCACCCGTGTTTAGCGTCCGCCCCTCCGAGCCGCTTCACGCTGCCCCCCGCCGCCGCCATCTGCTGCGGCCCAGTGCCGGCCAGCGCCACGGCTCAGAGCAGACTGCTGAACTGTGTGGAGAAGAGCCACGGCGCAGGCAAGACTTCTGCGGGCTGCCTCAAGCCCACGCTGCCGCCGCTTTCAGAGGAGCGCACGACCGCCTGTCCCGCCGAATCCAGGGATGTGCCTCTCGATTTGTCTGCCAAGTCGAAGCGTCCCAAGTGCATGAAACAACCCCCAATCGTCCCAGCTCCTGTAGTGGAGCACCACCACATTGAGTCAAACCAGAGAGATTCTCATACTGCCAAGAGGACTAATTCTACTACCTTTAGCTCATTAGTACAGTGTCCTGTGTTGCCCAACACTCACAGAAATGGGTCTCATCAAATGCAGTCGAACACGCAGTCCAATCACCAGATCCCAGAGCCAAAACCATCATGGGGGAAAGGACCATTAAAAGATTCCATTAAAAGCATCCCCGGGACGTATGTTGGAGTGGCTAGCCCAATATTGGCTTCTACCCTACGGGGTAAAGATGGAAAAGGGTCCTTTGCTGATGAATTTCAAAACTTTGCGAAACAGGAATTGATATCTATCATTGACCAAGGTGAGCAGCTGGCCTCACAGGCGAAGAAGCCATCCTGCATAATGAAAGGCACCCCGCATGCTCCTAGCGTCAAGCATGTTAACAGTACCAGCACAGCTGTAGCTAAGGGCTGTCCCTCCCAAGCCCTGACAGCTGCCCTGTCGGCCGGCGCTCATCACAAAACAGGACAGACAGGCAAAGGGCCTTTTCTGTACCCCAACACTGTCGTCAGCTCAGAATGGCAACAGCCATCTCCGCTTCCACACCAGGGTGGGTCTCTTCAAAGAAAAGGTATGCAAGGGTCCCCAAAGGCCAAAGGCAGCATGTGCTCAGAGGTCACGAAGTTGCAGAGTGCTCACCAGAGCCCGTCCAAAACAGAAGACAAGTGGGACAGGATTAAATCTCCGTTATCAAACCTGGAATCGATTGTGAAACAGAAAGCCCTGGAAACGACCACGTTGACAGGCCAGAGCTATGCTCAGGCCACACCTGTCGTGTCGAGAAAGTCCGATGTCGCAAATTCACTGACGGCAGACGCCAGGTCCCACCAGAACTGTGATTTTGAATATCCACCCTTCAGATCTGTAGATAAGAAGGACATGACACCGTCCAGTATGCAGTCTCCAAGGGATCCAACACAGATTCCGAATCGTCCTGCGAAGCTCAGCAACGCACAGAGCAGGGAAAACAACCCAGAGATTCACACCGGTCGTGGTGATCACGTGTGGCTGCAGGAGAATAAAAGGCCCGTCGCCCAGTCTCACATATTGGGGAGCAGTGCATCAACAAATGGGAACAGGATGGAGAGCAAACTGGCTCAGGTGCTAGAGGGGGACATTTTGAATAAAGAAAGTGGGGCATCTTACAGTCCTCCCAATGAAAAACTGGAGGACATAGTTCTATCTATTCTTACGGGCCAGTGTGCAGCAGAGGATGAAAAGGCAGAGAAGAAGACGAATGGAACCAAAGAGGAGTCTCCCACCAAGACTGCTGTCAACAAGACTAAGAAAGCCAGCGCTAAGAAGCTTGTTAAGGAGGCGCCTTTGTTAAAGAAGGCTACCGGAGCAATGAAAAACAAGCAAGACGAGGAAAGCACTAAAGCCAAGGGGCTGTGCCCCAAAAAGGTAATTTACCAGTGTTTATTATAGTAGTCAGAAATATTGTATATTACCTTTTAATTCTACCATAATTGTTAGGTTTAATTGGTTTCCAATAATCAATTTCTAAAATATTTATGAATGGTTATTCAACATCACAGGGTCTTACGTTACACATTCTCTGACACCGTGAAAGCTTTGCGATCAATAGCTTAGTTTTTCTCCTGTGCGATTAAACAGAAAAAACCTGCACCTGTATTGAATCAGAGTCTCGTGGACAGACCTCTCTCGCGGTATGCCGAGGATTCTCCAAAGGACAAAAGCAACAAACCAGGCAAGTGTTGTGTTTTTCATAATAATGTGACATTTACTGCCATTAAAACAGTTTGCACAGTGCACATTGATTTCAAATGGTCCTCACGTGGCTCTAATGCGCTATATATATTTTAGTACCCGTTATGTAAATGTATGCTTTAAACTGTTGGGAATTGTAGGCTTTTATAAAGCTCACTCGTCCCAGTACATACTGTGTATGATAAAGTTGTGGTTGACATTTTTATAACTCCCCGAAGTTATCCTGCTTAGTACAGTATGGGACTTTGTATGCAGCGCTTCATCCAGAAAACATGTCACCTACATTTCGTGGTTACTATTTTTATTTATTAGAAGTGGCTATTGGTCTATGCTGTGTGCCCAGGGTATAACAACAGATTTTTAAAAACATGTTACAGACAGAGCGATCAGTCCACAGAGTCTGGGGAGCCTTCGCTCTACACACAGCCCTGCCACCTGTAAGGAGCCCAAAGCAGGCAGCCCGAGGCTACGCAGGGGCCTACGGGAGGCTGAAGACGCCCGGGTAGACCCCTGGGGCTTTGAGTCCCCATCCTCCCCTCCTCCTCCTCCTCCTCCTCCTCCTCCTCCTCCCAGCCAACCCACCCGGAGGCCCAGGGGCAGACCCCGCAGCAACCCCCTGCCAGAGGACGCCACTCGGGGCAAGGCTGCGGAGGACGACGGCCTCTCGTGCAAGAAGCGGCGGCGCTGCCGTAACAGGAAGTACCAGGGCGGGGACTACGTTGTGGAGAAGGTGGAAAGCAACACCCCAGGCGAGGGAGCGCAGTCTGCGAGACACAGTGCTGGAAATGTTACCGGTACACCCTTTGTTTCTGTGTAATGCAGTGGTTTGTCCCGCCTTGGGAGCAACTTTTATTTATTAAGCATAGAAATATATAAAACGCAATTATGCGTAACATTATTAAAAATGCAATCATTTAAAGTTAATATTAAAATTATTATATTAATTATATATTTAACTAGAAATGTAATATTATTGTTTGTTTATTTATTTATTTTTATTTAAAAGTCATCTTGCAACTTCTTGGAGGGTTCATGTCCCACACTGATTGAATGTCTCTAACCAAGTGACAAAACATTTGTTTGCAAATGAATTATTTTTAATTAATTAGTGACTCATCATCTCAATATTATGTTCTTGAATCATTGATTCTTGTTGACTATTATGCCATTATGCTAAATATGATGTGTCCTGTGCAGACCACATAGTTCCATGGTTCAGATATATTCAGACTTTTCTTTCCTCTGAAAGCTGTGTTCTTTATTACTACTTGAATTAGATTTGAGAGTAGGCTTAGTCTTCAAGAGACACTCATTGGTTTGCGTTGTGCTTGAAGGCAGTATTACAACAACAGTGTTGTCTTGATTTAAAACATTTTCCCCTCGTTACTCAGTTTCACGTGTCTTGCATTCTTCCCCACGCCTCCCTCTTCAGCTCTCATAGGCTCACACCACATTTTATGTCCTAGCAGATCCACAGATGGGCCTGTGTCCTGGTCTCTGCGTCTCCAGCCCGGAGACTCCTCTCAGGAGACCCTCATCGACGCGCTCGGGCTCAGCTCGGTGTCTGGAGAGCCACGCCTCTCCAGAGAGCAGCGACAAGCCCACAGGGAAGAGGAAGTTCAAGAGCAAGCACCTGTGTGACAGCGATGAGCAGAAGGTAGGCTTCTGTGTGGTGATTCAGACCTGTATTCCCCACGGAGCCTTTCAACCGTCATTTGCACTATAGATTGGCTTACGCTGCCCCCTTGTGGCTGTTTTGACCAATGCTTTAAACTACGTCTTTCATAATGGCAGCAGATGAAATGTAACCGGTTAGTGTGGAGCCTGTGGCCTAGCACATCTATTTAACAGTTTTATCTTTTTTATTATTTGTCCTTTATTTTACTAGATTACTCTTCTCTATGGCCAAAAAATCAGCATAAAAAGTTACAAACAACATGAAAATACAATACATAAAAGTGTAAAGCGACTCATTGCTTCGCAAAATCTGCGTTCTAGATCAAGACCAAACGCGGCAGCTTGGGCAAGCGCTGTTCCCTGTCTGACGGCGACAGCCCCAGCGCGAAGAGGGCAGCCAGCCTCCCGGCATCTCCAAAAGGCCCGCTGTCCTCTCCGGCCGGCAGGAAAGCCCTCCTGGGAAAGGCTGGTGCACCGGACTCTCCACCCGGAAGGCCCATTCCCCCCGAGGCGCGACGGCTCATAGTTAACAAGAACGCAGGGGAGACGTTGCTGCAGCGGGCTGCTCGGCTGGGTTACCAGGTAAAGAGAAAGCAGCCACGCTAATTCACACAGTGAGCTAACCCCGACTTTAGCCCAAGGCTAGCTGGCCCTTCCCTGGTGTAAGGTTAGCACCGAGTTAGCAGGGTTAGCTTCTGAAAATGTTCTTAACCCGGGGCTAAAAGATGCCAGTGTGAAATGGGGATAAAGTAAACAATAGGCTTTCCATCATGTTTTGATGTAGCATGTTCTAACTGACATCAACCAGGGCTACTGGAAGTGCAGTGTGAATCATATAGCCCTGAGCTTAGGTTAACAATGTGTGTGTGTGTGTGTGTGTGTGCGTGTGTGTGTGTGTGTGTGTGTGCGTGCGTGAGTGTGAACCAGGCTAAGGATAGCCCTGGGCTAAGAGTATGCAGTGTGAAAAGACTAATAATGTAACTTAAACCTCAGACACACTGCAAGAGACTATCAGTGATGTACTGAGAAATTGAATCAGGGCCCCAACTGGACTTCTGGAATATGGAGTTTTAAAAGGTCTATTCCAGATACGGAATATCAGGGGACTTGTTTTTGCATCATGTTTAAATTTCAGTTGCCATTCATCAAAATGATACTGGACGTGGTATTAGATTTTGAGAGGTCAAATCAATCAAACAATCAAATCAAACTCATTTTCAGGGCACCACATGCACATAAAGAAGCTACTTCCCCAAACAAAATACACTACAGTAAATAGGACAGAATGCTATTTGACTGAGAAGAAATAATATGAAGTGAGAAAAATGTATCTACAGTAGATTTTGAAACAATACATAATACCTAACTGCATTATATTTTGTCACCTAGTGCCTGGATTTAGTGTTTTCCTTTTACATAAAGACATTTACAGTTACACCATAAATTGATGGAGAAAAAAACACCTATATGTTCTTAAAATTTGACTGGAATGTAGTCAAATTAAGTGTTTGACGAAGGGATTAACCTAATCGCAATCAAAACCGCGATGTGGCGTTGTGCGATTATGTAACCGCAAAAGCCTGCGATTATTTATAAATAATTTTCAGGCAGTGCGTGCATGACAACCTGCGTGTATTTGCTGCATGCAAGTGCAACACCCATAATAAATATCACAGATATTAAGATATAGGTGTCCTATCTTTTTAGGCCCCCCTGCCTGGAGAAGCGCAACGTGGTAAAACCACGCCAACCGGAGAGAAGCAGCTGTAGAGCTCTTTATTTACTTTGCATTGAGTGAAGCTGGCTCGGTGCCTGTCTATTTTTGTCTCCTTAACGCCTCGGTTAAGATTTCCGTGTTCGGGGAGATTTCCTCTTCGACTCAGTTACATAGAATTATTTTGAAAATGGATGCAAACTAGAATGCTGAGGCTGACTTGATGCAAAAGAAAAATGCAATGTTTGTTATTTTGAGATCAGCGACATTGCAGAAAGGTAGCCTACTGTGTAAAACATGGTAGGACTGCCCATCCTGAGAATAGGTAGATTTCCCGAATGACCCGTCAAAGTTAGGACCGCTATGTCCGTGGTACCATGCAAAAAAAATAAGAAAATATAATAGCCTGGGTTCAATTGACTGTTCGCTTTAAACACAGGCTTAATCAAATACCTGTGATCCAAACTCAAAAAGGAGCGAGGTCTGAAAAAATAAATAAAGTTAATCCACACAAAGGGCGTTATGTCTGGTAAAGACAAAACAGTTTGTAGCATTTGCCAGTAGGCCTATCATATAGGGGCATATTCAATTGTTCCTAAATCCCAATTTAGTAGCCTATAGATTAAAGTTGTCATAAAAGCCTTAGGTTTTATATTTTGCATAAATGTAAGATATTTCATTTTGAGACTTTATTGAATTCTGTTGAATTGCTTAATAGCCTACATATTTCTGTAGGCCTATTACTTATGTTTAGTTTTTTCTTTGCTAATTGGCTAAGTGGTTAGATATGACCTTCTACCACTACATGTCACACTAGGCCACCATCATCAATTCATTATCTGCTTAAGAAATATACAGTAAGTACACTAGTAGTGTAGTGAAACCATAATGGTCTTGCAAGTTTCAGTTTGACTTTGTCATGAGAATCAGTCTGGAGAGGCTTCAAATAATGGTGTCTGTTACCAACTTACCATTCAGTGTCGTACTAATAGCTACGGGCGTTATTTAGGTGACTATATAGGTATCTAGGTATCTATAAATCTGTATGTATAGGTATCTATAAATCCATGTGGCATGTCAGGTTACTATATTGTATATTTACATGCAGTATTTAATACTATAGTACAGAGCACATTTAAGCTTTGCTAAAATAATTATGAGAGCTGCCTACAATATGAATCGCAATATTTGCCAAACTAAGCACAATTATAGTTTTTTTTTATCAAATCGTGCAGCCATAGTTTGACGCTCAAAATGTCCAGGGGGAAAACCCCCAAACCCTCCACATAAAGTGGAATACCCCCATCCAATTTAAGCCCTACGGGTCAATAATAGCACTTAATCACATTATAGTCTCAAAGGTCTGCACAAGCCCCCATTTTACATGGAACGAGACGACCTCATGATTATGCCTCACAGGATTTTTGGTTTTCATTTTGACAAGAGATTGCCTACATAAATGTTGTTATTATGATTGCTGTTGGCTATATTTAATTAAGGCACGTTTTCACATTAAAGGTAAAGTGAGCTATTGCAAGCTAAATGTAAGCTAATGCACGTTCTCTGTGCATGTTGGAAAAACATCCGTTACTTATACGCAGCCCTGGCTCCGTAAATAGGAATATAAACAAATTGGCAAACACCGCTCGTATCAACCAAGCCGTAGTACTACACTTTGCTTCACAATGCATTTCTATGTATGAGGCGGTGCCGCAAAGGACCGCGGAGCGTTACTGTTTTGATTTGAGCTTGAAGTTAGCAAGAATGACTGACCATATCTTTAAGCGTTTTAGAACATTTCAAATCAAGGCACCCATAAAAGCCTATCGGCTACACAGCAATACAATATCACCAAGTTGGCTACCGACAGTCTGAACAAGCTCACCTGCCTACACATCCTTATATCCTATGTCTCTGGCTATGCTCTGTTGTTGTTAGTGGGCGTGCTTGAGGCAGTTTGGACTATCCTATACAGCCACAGATTCAGATTCAGATTGACTGTGGTCTTACTGGTGATCCCAAATTCCAAGGTTCAGTTTGAGCCGAGCAGCTGTGGTTTAAAAAAAAAAAAAACACTTTCCATATATCGATATTGAGGGAAAAAAACACATTTCTAGTTCTAGTAAAGTGACAGTTGACAACAGCATGCCGCCTGCTGAGCACCAGAGTTCAGAAGATCGCTTTCATGGCATCAATATGAACCAAACAAGCAGCTCAAGCTGGTGCGCACCAAAAGCTCTAGTGTGAATGCACCCTTATAGGACCATGCCTGTCTAGGCTGTGTCTGCTGAAGTGACTCGGTCGCCCGTACACAACACCGGCAATGATATTGGAATACTTAACAAAGAGAGAGCAATGTACTGTAATGCGTTTCTATGGGAACAAAAGTGGAATGGTTCGCCAACGGTATTTTGCTGAGGAGGCCCAGGCAGCTAAATCTACCATGCATGGCCTAAAACATGGTAATTTCCCCCTGAAACAGTCTGCTGCAGAAATACCGTTGTGGCCTCAGATTGATCGTAGGTACTTAAGAATTAATGTTATATGCTCCAAATACCCTTTAACACCCCCCAGAGAGAAATAATGGGCAGTGTTTTGGTGAAATCCGTGGATCTCACTGGGAACGTGGAAGAGGTCTACGCACGCTTACTGCTTCTGGTTCTGTTGTCTGACAACAGTGTGCGCTCTGTCTGTCTGTCTGTCTGCTAGGAGGTCGTGCTGTACTGTCTTGAGAAAGACATCCGGGAGGTCAATCGTCGCGACAACGCCGGTTACACAGCGCTGCATGAGGCATCCTCACGTGGATGGACGCAGATCGTTCAGATTCTGCTGAAGCACGGTGCCGATGTCAACTGCAGCGCCCAGGATGGAACACGGTGGGTGCCAGTGTATTATCATAGTGTCACATAGCTCACCATCACAAAAAACGCCCGTGAAGGGGGTCAGACATAAGCCTTCATCGTTGGTAGGATAGTTGTGGCCATACAATGGACTGTGGTTTAAATATTATAATACAAGACATGGTATATTTTCATGTTCAGTGTCTTAGTGCACCTATTCTCAGCATCTCCTGTCATGTACTAAATACCAGTTCTGGAAGTGTGTATTAACGATTATTACCGTAAAACTGTAATTAATTGCCTGGGCTTTAATTGCTTCAAAATATAAATTCAAATGGGCTTTATTTGAGACAGGCGTCTATGTGGGACAGGTGTTTCATTATTTTCACACTAAACCCTTGCTAAAAGAAATATGGTAAATATGATACAATTGGTTATTTATACCAGTATGAATATTATTTGTATGTGTTGTAAAATTTAATTGAAAAACACAGAATAGGTTGTCTTTAATTCATTGTTTACTGTACAAACAGCATTCAGATAACACAACATCAAGCGAGTGTTAATTTTTGGCACTGTTTGTAAAACATCTGCGCAGTGGATTAAGTCACACATACTGCCTGTGAGCAAAACGTCTGTCAATGTTCGGCATAGCCTGCAGTAAAGTAAAAGGGTTGAAATGTTAAACTGGCATTAACAATTATATATTGTAGCCAGGAGATGAAAACAAGCATAGCCTACCCAACAACATCACTCGTGTCTTGATTGACACACTCCACATACTACATTTTAACTATCCAAACAGCTTAGAACTAGCTCAAGCAGATGACCCGGTAGGCAGACATTTGATATAAAACAGAGAAGCCTTCATATTGAGACCTGCTTTTATTTGAAGTTTTACGGTACTTACTGATTGTTCCTCATTTTGTTTGTGCAGGCCCATTCATGATGCAGTGGCCAGTGATAATCTGCCAATAGTGTGGTTGCTGCTTAACCATGGTGCAGATCCCACTCTGGCTACCTATTCCGGACACACAGCCGTCAAACTGGCCCACAGCACTAACATGAAGGCCTTTCTCACAGGTAATATATATTAAAATACAGGAGTAACTATATATAGTTTGTATTAGCCACTGTAGTGTAGTGTTTCACCTATGTACATGTCTCCTTGCGTTGTAGAGTATTTCACCGACCTGGAAGGGCGCAAGGAGCAGGATCCCAGTTTAGTGTGGGATTTTTACAGCAGCTCCTTGTTTGGTAAGACATGTTTCTTCCCAAATCTTCCTCTTTCAGGTGGTTAGTCTGCCTGGTCATCAGTTGTTTTGTCTTGAAATGCTACAGCAGTCAAGCTCCCAAGATGAATATGTGTTGAATCTGAAATAGGTACATCTACATCCTTGGCTGAGAAAACACAGGAGATGCTCATAACATTATGTATAGGTCCCTTTTCTTCAGGAATACTAGTATTGACATTGTATTGGCTACTACACAAGTTAATGTTTGATTAACATTGTTCTCACGTCTGGATGTTGTAACGACCTGTTGGCATGCACTATATGTAGTTATACATACATTTGATAATTAATTATATATCGGACAACTCATATCGAACACTTTACATTCATAAACATGGTGGATACTGGTAGCCTGGCTCTGCCCGACTTGATCTCAGCTCAATATATTTGCTCTGGAAACCCTGTTGGCATTAGTGTTTACACAGCCACCCTGCTGGTGGACCAATCAGGGTGGGTTAGTGAGATGTCGTTGAAGTCAAGCGTGTTTCTAAATGATGGTAGAGCTAGATGAGGCGATCAAAACAGTTGGTTTCAACGCAGATTGGTTCAACGCTGTCCAATAAAGTAGGAGGAAGTAGGAGGCATTGACTGTGAACACTTCCCAGTGGAGCGTGGCCATTCTAGGATGCTGGTGCAGTGTTGTAACAAAATGGAACAGGGACATACTTGATGTTATGAGTTGCACTTGTGTTTATCCTACTATGACACCTTTTGAAAATGGTCCATGAAGGATTGTATTGTCTTTGGGACAACGCTACCACCACCATAATGTACGTCTCTGTCTCTGCCACGCATTCTTTGGCTGTCTCTGGTGAGCTTCTCACTGGCACCTTTACCTACGGTGTTCCACTCCTTTGTTTTAATCTCCAGTCCCTCTCACAAGAAAATAATGTGTTCTGACATAAAATGTAGCCGCTTAGGTGGTGGCAAGACTCTTCTATCATCCTGCAAAAGCTCACTGACCATTATATACAGTTATATACTGCTCTGACTCAAAAGTTAAAACCAAAAAATGTCAAGAATGAAAACCAGAGCCGTGTTGTCTTTCGTCTCAACTTAAATGAACCCACCTTTTCCATCGCTAATTGCTAGGTAGTGGAAAAGATTTAATTATTACACAGGTTTGCAGTTCACAACCAAAGCCTAACATGTTTGGCAGGAGACAGGCGTTGTGGGTTGTTTATGCAAGAGCCGGGCATGGCCAGGGCTCTTCAGCGTCATTTTTCAGAAATGCTAAAAATAAATGTTTTAATACTTTTAGTTATATAATTATAGTTCAAGTTGTACTTGAACTTAACTTATCACTGCTGGAGATGGAAATGGAATGCAGAAAACTTAATGATGATGACTAATGAATGAGTCAAATTTAAAAGCTCTCAATTTGACTGAAGTATTGGATGGAGGCTGTTTTTTTGTTGTTGCCAATTACTGCAATCATAAAATTGTAGCGAGATACTTTTTTCCTTCTTCAATGTAGTTTTTTTTTTTTGTTTGTGAGGTGGTCTTGTGTGAAAATGCCATGTCATATTCAGCAATCATTCATACTTACTATACATGAATAGGTGAATGACCCAATGCATGTTGTTGTGAATTTGTATAATGGACGTCCCAAAATTGCCATTTAAAGCTAGACTTCCCGCCTGATTTAATCAGCACTGTCTTCAATAAAAATGACATGGAAGATGAGAATAAAGAGCTTTGCGAGTTTGGATATTCAAGTCTTGTTTTTGGAGGCCAGTAAACAAAAGCATTTAACCTTAACACCATCAATAATGGAACAAAGGGACCACTTAAAGCATGGATAAGAACACGACTATTGCTGTTAACATAGTAGGGAACTAAGGTCAGTGCCAGCGCTGAAGGCTGCATAAGTGGTCTGAATTTGAAATTTGATTATTTTTAATCCAGTTTCTGATCCTTATTATTGGATGTTATTCTAGAGAAAGTTTGTTGGTTTTTGAACTTGATCAAAACAAAAACACCTCTGCCTTCAATGCCATAGGGTGCTCCCTCAGAAGCTCCGCCCCACACATTAGACGCACATTGTGAAGGTTAGGATATTGTTATTGTGGGTGGTCTGCACCACATTGTTTATGCTCCCATTTACGGAGCAAGGGCTGTGTAGAAGAGGAGATATTTGTGAATATGAACAACTGTATTACCGTAGTTTACAATGGCTTACTATACCTTTTAATGCCTTATCAAAGCACAGTGGTCTATGATTGCAGGTGTGTTGCAATAGCGCCCCCTGGGACACAAAATATATGTATTTATAGGCTAGATTTTAGGATTGTTTTAATGCGTTTATTAAAATTGATGGCATGCTTTTGGTGTGAAACTTCACTGAGAAAACAGGCCTCTTCAACTATTACTTAATTCTATGTCAATAAAAATTAATTACAGTAGGATTGCACTATATATTTTGTATATGATTTTATAGGAGGTGCAACTCAAGAACAACCGTGCTTGAAGTGGGCTGTCCACTAGGGGGCAGTGATGAATCTTGTTGGTGCTTTTGCTGCTCAAGTCAAGTGAACCTTTCTTCGCAGAGAACGAGCAGGAGCCATGCTGGGGCTTCCTGCTCTCTGAGCAGAGCGAGGATCAGGATGACGATGGGAGGGAGAAGGCAGAGAGGGACTCTGACAAAGATTGCCTCCTCTTTGAGTTCTCCTCAGAGCCCCTCTTGCCCTGCTATCACATTCAGGTGTCATTAACCCAGGGGTGAGTTGGCCGTGATCGACATCACTCATGTTTTCCCACGTGTTCTATAGTATAGTGTAGTAATGTAACAACAGACACATTCTTATTGGAAATATCTGCCCAGTCTCCTTTACTTTACTCTTCACACATTTAGTTTTACTTTATTTGTAACTTGTATGTGTAATGTATGCTCCTGTTTTAGTCAGTGTATTTATATTAAGTTTCTTTGTATTTTGTATTGTAAGATGTCCTTGCGTGTCTTGAAAGGCGTCCTTATATAAAATGTAGTATTATTATTATGATTATTATTAGTATAATGTAGAGAGGCTTCTCAACCTTTTGTTGGCCCATGGCTGTATGTATCAACATAACACCTATGAACCCCATGAAAGATAAAACTGGATTCATAATGACCCCCCCCCCCCCCCCAATCCCCAGCTTTTGCAACTGGTTCCTGGTGGCGGACGTGCTCAAGCGCCTGAAGATGTCGGTGCGAATCTTCCAGGCCCGCTACCCAAGCCTAGAGGTGGTGAGCTTGGCGCAGGCCGAGTTCTGGCGCCAGGTGTCGGTCAGCCAGGTGTGTTCGGCTCCAGCGGCGCCTCACAGCGCCAAGGGGAAGGACGGAGGCGGGAACGACCGCGGAGAGGACGAGGACGACGTCGCCGCAGTCGTTGTCGACGGCAGCGGCGCCGAGGGTATGGTGGAGCTGGTGCGATGTGTCCCCGAGCTCCAGAGACTGTTGGGCTCCTCCATCCACATACTGCAGGAGGAGGAGGAGGAGGAAGGAGCACAAACTCACACGGGCAAGCCTCGCAGCTGATCTCGGCCACACTCTAGAGCTATTGTGCCTTCCAGGCCCAAGCCAGACCAGCACCAGCTACACGCAGCAGCTCCAAGGAAACGCTGCACGCTCTTTTCGTGAAGCTACGGTACTGACACCGCTCTCTGCCTTTGAGCTTTGGACCTCAAGCACCACCACGTCAGAGTAGCCCGTGGCAGGAGACGTTTTTCAGGTCTCTACCCATAGGTACATTTGATTACCTGAAAATATGGAGTTTCCTCCTTCTTCTTATTTCTCTTTTGTATGTACATGGAAGTGTATATTAATATCTTGCCGCAACACATTTGGTTAGTATTCTCATGGCAAGAGGTGGATTATGTTCAGGAGCTTCTTCTTTTTTTTTGTTTTGTTGTGGTTTGTTCCTGAGGTAAAGTGCATCAATTTGTTTGGGACAGGAGGTTATCCAAGGCTTTTAACTTGGAGAACTCTACGCTAAGAGGCTTTACACCCAGCTACCAGTCAGGAAGGACGATGGCCTGGATGGTTTCTCTGTCAATCGTGGTAGTCATAGACACCCGAAGAGAAGACATGGCACATACATACATTCACCTGCAGACCCCCCACCCCCCATATTATGTTTTAGTTGGCTGGAATACCTAACCAATCATTACTGGATGCACGTTTTACTTTGTAGGTGGTTTGATTCCCTGTGCGAAGTATCTTTCCCGTGGACTTCAAGTTAGAGCATGGCTGCAAGACACCCTTCGTAGACGATGATCTGGTGGTGTTGTAGTCCAAGAGGAGGGGGGATTTGTTTACAGATTGACTGACAGACAGATAGCGGGAGTGTCCAGCCCTCCTGACCTGACGCGACGCAGAGCCCTGTGGGGGTCTTTCAGAGGAATAGCTGCCTATCTGGAGTCCCAAGCCTGGTTCTGCCCTCTCACATGGGAGAGGTACCTGTTCTCTGCCCTGCAGCCACGATTGTCCCCTTTATTGTACGGAGAGTGTTTTATTTACACGGTTTTGATGTTTGTGTTTAATTTAATAGTTTATTAATATATTTGACCTTGTATGTATCTGACCGAACTATCTATGAACATTGCTTTGTACTGTTGGTGCTTCATTTTGAAATGTACCTATTAGGATCCCTTTATTCTGAGATTTCGTCTCCCTCATTGCAAAACAGTATTTCAAGAAGCAAGAGTACAGTTTTATTGTACTGGTGCTAAGAAAGATTTTGTGTTGACAATCAATGAAGTTTTTGTTTGAAGTCACAACTAATAAAATATATTTAAGATGAAGAGACTGAAATGTAAAAAGTATAATTTAGTTAAAGAAAATGGTATACAACAAGACTTTGAAGCTGTGTGAGAACAGGAAACAACATTTTGATTCTTTTTATAAGAAATCAATGACAATAAAGCATGATTGTGAATATTTTTTGGTTGGTAGAAAACTATTTGATGAAGTGAATATGTGCGAGTGTTTAATCTGACATCGATGACGCCGTGATTCTGGCCAGTAGAGGGAGCAAATTACTTAGAATTCAGTATGTGAAACCAAACAAATGATGTGCATGCATATACTGTAGGTAAGTGAGTTCTAAGTGCTTAATTTACTGGATTGTGTCATCAGAGAAAATTGGAACATGGGCCTAATATGCTAACTACACGATCCTTGAAATTTACAGCAGCAAGGTGGTTAAGTGTGTATGAAAACAGTTCCTCAACTAATAGGCACACATATCTGAGGCAATAAATGCAGTAGCCTATATAGAGTATGGTGTATATCATTTTATAACTCAATTATTTTCCTACTTCTGAAGTATAACGTTGTGAAAAGGCTTTATTCTCCATCTGAATGTGTGGATAATGAAATCAACACAGTAACTATTATTGAGCAAATTGGTACAACGGACTGTAGAGGACGGGGGGGGGGGGGGGGGAATTACATTGTTAAGTAAATTTAAAGCAACGTTAATGCATAGGCTGAGCATTGAGTTGAGACGCCCCACACTGGGGCCCACGACGGCCTCCTCGCCATCTCCTGCACAGTTCATAAACGACGAGTTGTCTACTGCAGGCTGTGACGCAGATACGGTGTGATCCCCTGGGGACTATAATCATGTAACTCGTTTGTGAAAATATCAAGCAACAGTTATTTTAACTTTCACAGCTGAATTTACTTAACTGTCAGATATTGTCAGTTATTTATAGTCACCATATATGGAGACACTATAACCAGTGTGTGAGAGCTGATCCTGTAAATAAATCCTTATTACATAATAGTGAAATCTTGCGTTCAGATCCCGCCCCCTCACCGAGCCCCTGTGATCCGTCACTGCTCATTGGCCTTCTGCTGTGGAACAGATACATGTGATTGGTTAAAAAGGGGGGCAAGACACAATAAGACCTACTGGCTGACTAACAGAAGAGAATGGAGTTTGCAGTGTGGTTTATGTGTTACCCTAGTGACATAAAAAGCTAAAGAGTATGTGTGTGTATGTGAAGAGGTACGTTTGTCATTGGAAACCAACCGTACATTATAACTCTTAGTGTAATATTTCGCATTCCTGGTTGCAATATTACATCCACAGCTACAATATTATTAATCTTCTACCAGTAAAAATTATATTAACAAATGTTTATCTAGACTTTTGGACACCCCCATCCTCCTTCTTGTTTGGTTCTTCAGGTTCACTGAGGACATCGTCATTGTGTTCGTACCAGCCTGTGGTTTGGCTTACATAACAGTCTTCTTTGAAAACCCCACAAATGGGAGGTCCTTGGCTTAGCGTGGATGTGTATTTTCTCTCATTTCCTATTGAAAGGAACTCACCACACATCCCTCCATTAAGGTGTTGACCAGAATCTTAAGGCCTCTTAACAATCAGTTAATGCATTAGACGTCGCACACATTTATCGTGTTTGATACGGCTATAGAAATTTACATTTCATTCAAGTGAAATCATGCCGCTGCTATCTGACATGTCCATGCATGCAACTGTCTGTTGTGTGTTGAAATCCATCAAATATGTCTTGGCTGGTATTAATATCAGCAGCCTGGACGTTTGTTGGCCTCTCTTCTGAATATAAACCAGACAGCATCAAGTGCAAAGTGCAAAGTCACGCACAGCCACCCTGGTTTCACACGGCATACAGCCGTGTGGCATTCAGTGGGCACGCAGGTGTGATGTGCCTAACACAACTCTTCTCTCTCCTCTGGACTGGTTCAAGAAATCCAGTTATATGGAGACAATCATGTATACTCACGATGACAATGAGCAGGAGAAACCTTTGTGTCTGAACGAAAATGTACATTATATTTATAGAATTATAGCAAGGATTATTTTGTGTAGTTGCCAGACAAAAACACAAATATACTTTAGGCATTACATCTTAAATCACAAAAAAGTCCCACTCACAGCAGACAAGGTACAAACATGGGTACAAGACAAATACTATACTAATAGAGAAATGGCATAACAACGCTATATCAACAAGTTCAGTCAAAATATAGGCTACTGAGAATCTATTTGAAAACAGATAATGTCATTTTCTTTATATACTGATTACCTTGTACCCCAATCAGAAGCCCTATGAACAGGGATGTCTGTCCGCCTACAGATCAGGAGATGCTTAAGCCAACAGTACTGCAGGACTGACCTGAAGCGAGGCATCAAGAAGGCCAAATATTTCTACAAACTGAAGGTGGAGGAGCATTTCTCTATCTCCGACCCCTGACGTATGTGGCAAGACATTCAGGTCATCCACAAGCGACCACGAGCCCATCAACACTTCCTTTCTCTGATATCTCTTTTCTCAATGAGCTTAACAGCTTCTACGCTCGTTTTGTGAAGGACAGTCAAGAGGCTGCAACCAAGGCAGTGCTGACTGCTGACCACTAACGCTCTCCCCCACTGATGTCAGAGCAGTGTTGAGCATGATCAGTGCCCTGATGGCATCCCCATGGACGTGTGCTCAGAGCATGTGCTGGGGAGCTGCCGGGGGTCCTGACGGACTCATTCAACATGTACCTGGCACACGCTGTTGCACCGTCCTGCTTGAAATCCACCCCCATCGTGCCTGCACCAAAACTCTCCCCTCCATCTTGTCTGAGTGACTACCCCGCCCAGTAGCACGCACCACCATCATCTCCAAGTGCTTGGAACAGCTGGTTCTGGCACATCTCAGATCCTCTCTTCCCCTCCCCTTCCACCCCCGCCAATACTGCAAGAATAGGAGTACAGAAGATGCAGTCTCCTTAGCGCTGCACTCTGTCCTCTCACATCTGGACAATAATACAGAATGCTTTTCATATATTTCAGTTAAGCATTTAACACTGTCACCCCCTCTAAATTAACCAATAAACTCAAAGATCTGGGCATCGCAGCTTCTATCTGAAACTTGTGGTTGGACTTTGTGACCAACAGGCCCCAACATGTTAGACTACCACTGCTCTTCCACCCTCATCCTAAACACTGGGGTACCACAAGGCTGTGTCACAAGGTTTGCGGATGACACTACGGTGATTGGCCTCATCACGAACAACGATGAGGCCGACTACAGGGAGGAGGTGGAGCTGCCAATAACCTGCTGCTCAACACCAAGAAAACTAAAGAGCTCGTCGTGGACTTCAGGAGGAAGGCTGACACCCGTCCACCCATCCACATCAATGGTGTGGCGGTGGAGCGTGTGACCAGCTTCAAATTCCTGCGGATCCACATCTCAGAGGACCTCACCTGTACGACCAACTGCTCCTGGTCAAGAAGCCTGATCAACGCCTTTTTTTCTTGAGGACTCTGAAGAAAAATCAGCTCTCTTCAGACATCCTGGTGAACTTCTACCGTTGCACCAGCAAGAGCATCCTTACCTACTCTGTTACAGTCTGGTATGGGAACTGCTCTGTCTAGGTAAGAAAGGCATTGCAGAAGGTGGTAAAACCTGCCCAGCTCTTCACTGGAGCCTCACCTCCTGTTATTGAGGACATCTACATGAATCGTTCCCTCAGGAGAGCAGTAAACATTAGTAAAGACTCCTGGCACCCAGCACACGGACTGTTTGCCCTCCTGCCCTCTGGGAGGTGATAAAGAAGCCTACGCACTAGGACCACCATGTTCAACAACAGCTTCTTAACGACATGTCTCCCTGCTGAGCTCTATCCACCAACATACCACCCATTCTCTCACACACACACATACTCACCAACCCCCCTTGACTGATCCCAATACACCTACCTCATTACAGTGCCATCCAGGACATATTGACACCACTGAACTATAGCTGCACCTTCATCTGAACATACCACTCTGATCATACTGTAAATAATCATCATCATTTTATGCACTACTGTACATAAGTCATATATGGCCTGTTCATAGTATGTATACTTGCAGCAATAGACACGTGGATACATATTTTATATATATGCGTAAGTATGTGTGTATGTATGTATGTATGTGTATACATATATAGACAGTATATATATAATTACCTTGCACTTACACTACTAGAATACTACTGCTAGCACTTCTGGTTAGATGCATTCTAAATTTAGTTGCTTTACTTGTGACATGTGCAATGACAATAAAGTTGAATAAGAATAACAATACTGCACTGTAAAGTTAAAGGTCAAGTCATTCTGGAGGAAGATTGTTATTTGAACTCACAAAGGTTAAGATGTTGTTGTGTGGTGCATTCTTTTTTTTTGAGCATACACAGAGAATGATAAGTTATCAGACATTTGGATATTTGGTAAATTTTACAAAAAGTGTATTATCTTAAAATCGCTTACTATACCTTTAATGGCAGTGTTACAAATGGCACAATACAGGCCTTGTACAAACTTCTGTGGAATAGTTGACTTTTACAGTGAACACACACAAAAGCCTCCATGGACACACGCACACACAGGCGCGCGAACACACACACACAGAGAGAACCATTGTCTAGTACATGTTTTGTAGATTAGATTGAATCGAATTGAAAAATAAATCGATTGAATACACGGACAGGTCACAGCCACTGGCCTGTGGAGAACTCACTTCTGACTACTAACTGGCTAGCACATAGGACACAGTGGTTCAGCATGAAATAATATGTCTCATTGCTAGCTAGCTATAGAGTACACATTTCCCAATCAGATTTTTCTGCATGGAGGGAATAATAACAAAGCGCGTTATTCCGGATGACTTCCCTGCAGACAGAATGATTAGAATATTTGTTAAACAAATATTAACTGTGCAAAATAATAAATCACATTTAGGTTAAGATGATATTCTTTTGTCTCTTTGTTCTGAATACATTCCAGCCTATAGGATTACTATGGGGACCAACTGGGCAACAGACAGAAGGCAGTGTTGACCCATATAGCCCCTACAGACAACACAGGGTGTTTGTGTACGCGGCTGGTCCTATCTGCTGTGTCAGGCTGCAAGCAGGACTAGCAGATGGGCACCAGTCCCTGTTCACTCCTACATAACCTGTTATGTCCCCTCCATGGCTCCACCCCCGTCATGCACACAGTCATTCATTTTAACCAGGCGTGTCCCGTCAAGATTGAATCTCTTTTACCTGGCCAAGAAGGGCAGCTCAGTTCAAAGACATGACAAGGAGTATCACAGCACAATATGGGGCATATATAGGGTCACACAACAATACATACACCAGCAGTACCAACATGATGGTGTCATTCAAACAAGATACAATTCAAACTGAGTTCTAGTACTTTTGCAGCTTTCTGACTACAGAAGAAATTCTGCTTTATCTGTACTTCTAAACATAAGCAAGCAAACAAACAAACATAAGCAAACAAAGACTGGCTTCTGTATGAGGGTAAAGGGAAATGAAACAGGGGGGCTGGCTTTGCTGACGCAGTTCAGTGCAGTTCAAGATTGCGGCCCATATGAAAACACCTTGTTGCCACCTTCAGAGCTGCATGGTTGCCAAAACAAACATGCAATGGATAAATCTGAAGCTAATACAGGACTGAAGCGATCATGCCACATCTTTTATCTCTTTTAACCACAGAACAGATAATATAAAATATGATCCTTATTGCCACCACTCAAAGTTCAAATATAATCTAATGCACATAAATACAGGGATTGTATATTAATTTATAGGCACATGGCCATGTTCAGGCCTGTGATTGGGTCATTATTATCTATACTTTGATAATATTATTGTGTAATAATTTCTCTTTTACAGCATTGGTATTATGTCAATCAATGTAATATGTTTATCAGTATTTTGAATGTATTACAAAACAAACCTTTAAGTTAGGAAATCTTGTAAAACGGCAACGCTTACAGTGGCTGCCATTGTTTTACAGCTCTGTTAACGACAAGGACTTAACTGCCCAGAGTGACTTCCTCAAAAGGGCTGCAAATATCTCACTGTAGTGAGGCTACAGCAACCCTGCTGTTTGAGGGGGTCTGTGTGCAGAACTGTCATGGCTTGATTGAAGGCACATCTAATAAGAGACTGCATGCACTCAAGGCCATGCACTCAGTTCACCCCCATAAGCAACACCTTGCAACTCATACTGTATTGCAGACAGCAGACAACATACCTATGTTCAGCTCTAAACAAACCTGCCATGGTTGCCACCCTTATATGTAATAAGAATCTTATGTGAAACAGTAACTCAAAAATATTACATTACATTATAAGAGATTTATTCAGTTTGGTGACTCAGTTGTGTTTCTTAAGCTTGCGGGATACAAAGCATTCGGCGGGATACAAAGCATTCGGCGGGATACAAAGCAACTGTCAATAGATTGAAATGTTTACCCAAGGAGCAGTGCTGTGGCAATCATAAGGAAGTTGGAAATTCATTATATTAAAACAAGCATACATGCGGGACAACCAGAATATCTGATAATATGAGACAAGGACTTTTTTTTTTAATCCCTTGGGTAACCCTCAGATATGACCCTTTAGCTGCTTTGCAGGTGAATTTGACCTCGCTCGTAAAGATAAGTGTCTCTTCCCTGCCTGAGCACATGTCAGTGGCTAAGCCATGTCAGGTAACAGTGTTACAGCCATTATGCAACATGGGGTGAAGAGGGCAGCCAGACATGCCTTGGGCAGGGGGATGGGATGGTCTTTTCCTGGCCGACGCAACCACACCATCGCCATAGTCTGTGACCCCACAGCAGTCTAGCGCCTGTGCCCTGATAAGGGGCCTTTCGACACCAAATGTCCCCCGGCGTCCCAGGAGATATAGTCTATTAACACACTGTGACGTTGCATTTCAGATGGTCCTTGTGAAACACTGCAGCCGCAGCAATATAGGGCTATTAAACTAGTCCACGGCTTATCATAGATTATAGCTAACACAGACGAGACCCTTGCAATCACCGTAGATGATTCACATAGGAATAAACTGTGTGCAAAATGCCACAAAGATTTGGAATGCTGCTGATTCTGACTCTATTGATTTAAATATAATGCAATGAAGTATGTACTCTCTCAAAGGTTAAACTATTTAAATATTCACCGGACCTAATGCAAATCTATATCCTACACTGAATGGTTGCAAGCAGCTATGGTTTCCAGATTTATCCCGCCTTAGGCAGACATACACCTAGCATATGCATACTATATTACCCACAGCAAACACTGAATATGTTAAATATGTTGACATTCAACATCATGCACGTAAAGTTGCCTCAGCAATTATTAGGTTATGTATAAATAGGCTCTTATTCGTTTCATAAGGATTTGAAAATTAAAATTACACTAACTCAAAGTGTCTAGCCAAATGTCACCTACAGTGCGCATTTGACCTAATTCACTTTAACACACTTTAGGCTTGACCAAGGACTTGTGTGGTCTGCTGCGTTTAACACGAGAACTATAACCTCAAGAACACACCTCATGCAACACTTTCTGCCAGTTATAACAGCACAGTTCTTTCACCCTTCATAACCACCTCCATGTCTGCTGGCTGGGCTACTGTCTGATTGGCTACTCTTGGTGGAGCTGTTGCTAAGGGGAGGAGTTGCGTGAATGACAGATTCAGCAGCCAGTTTCCTGAAGATAGACGCATGTTTCTTTTGGCAAAATCTGATGGGTTTAAAGTTATTTAAATTTTTTTGTTAGGTTTGGAAAACTCACTACAGTAAACTTGAATGTAACGGTTTACAGATTGAGTATGCATGAGTAACAGGTTTTAAAACCGTTAACTTTTTAGCTGTAAAAGTGTGACACCCATTTAAAGCAATCTTTGAGTTACTCCACACTCATTGTTCACAGGCAACCTTGTGACTGAGACACCCTGAATTGTGTCAGTACAACCACAAACGTAGATATAGTAATCAAACGCAACATCATACTCCTGTTGCTGCATGTCAAAGCCATGCCTCTACATCATGGATAACTACACGCCATACATGTGCCACCTTGCAGTTAAGATTCCTGTGAGACATCAACTTAAACAACTTTAAAGTCCCTCAGTAACAAGCGTAAAGCAAACACAACAGAATAGGTTTTCAAAACTTTATTTATAATTTGTACTGCACTTCTGCTTAATATAAAAATATTTTAAATGAGTGGTTCTTTAAAACATGTTACACTTTGAACCCAGACAGTGTGGTGACATTAACGGCACCTCAACAGTAGAAGAGAGTAAGGCACCAGAATACATAAATAATGAATGGGAAAGGTTTAATATAAAATATGGCCTTAACCACAGCAATAAGAGTGCCAATTTTTAGGAGGGGCAGAACAACCAGCATCCCAAGTTCTCCTACAGACCTTGGACAATAAATTAACATTAAGATGATTGGGGAAACTCTGCATATAATGTAGAGGCAGAGTATACATGTAAAAACCCATAAAATAAGTACAGGGTTTAGTTGTCCCATTCATGGTCCCCTAAGCTTGAGGATGTGTCAAATTGATGTTTTACAAAAAGGGAAAGTCTAAGTGTTGCTACACTAGTAGGACTGAAGGCTTACTTCACCCTGGTCAGTTCACTGTACTTGGAAGTTCCTCCCAAGACACAGGGCATCTTTTAACAAAGTGTGCTGTTGCTACATGTTAATTAGTCCAGGTTTGCATGTGCAATACTATCTCATGAAGTTCCCACCGCCTATTTCCCTCTTGTAGCGGCTGGTGAGGTGATCTGCCTGCACGGTGAGCTTCGACAGGACGCCAAAGAGTCCCCTAAGGTGGTAGTGAAACTGATCCTGCAGGTCAGAGTTGTCGTCGAGGGGAAGCTCCCCCGTCACCGGTTGCTGCTCCTCATGTTTAACTGCCATTTCCAGGAAGCTTGCTCCGCTGCTCATCTCCCTCTTAAACAAGCCCCACTCCATGTCATTCTTCATGGATTTGAGGAGGAGGTAGTGCTCATACATGTCCTTCTGCTTGTTGGGGCAGGGCGGCATGTTGTTGTTTGTCTCGGTTACAGCCGCGGGCTGTTCTTCCAGTGGTACATCCCGCAGCAGGCTGGGGACCATAATGGTTTCATCCATGTTGTTTGCAGCGGCTATGAAACGTTGCATCACATTGATCAGAGAGTGCTTGTTGGCGGCGGAGTCGATGTTGAGCTGCATCATTGTAAAGGCTTTTGGGTTGACTTTGACAGCAGGCAGGTGGCGTGAGGCAGAGTTGGTGGAATAATGGCGCCCAAATTCACGATACAAGAGGTAGTCTACAATTTCAGAAAATACATCAGATTAGTTTAACGATAGTCATGCAACATTATCGGCCAATGATGGCGATGCGACCTGTCAGGTGTACGGTAGGCTACTTAATAAAATGGCAGAAACCTTGACATTTGCCACGGGTACTAAAAGTGAAGTCCTGTAGCCTAGGTTAAGTGAACATCAAGTGCATGCTCCAATTTAACCATCAAGGCTAACGCTAATGTTATCGTATGTAGGGCCTAATTAGGCAAATTCTGCAGAGCATTTCATTCGGAGAGTAGCATATCCTACAATCTACCGACAAAGTTCGTTTATATGTTAGGCCTACTACAATCCTTATATTCTTTAATGTAGTTTAGAATACCCGTACCGTACGTATTGAACAATAATAGCTGTCGCATTGATGCGTGTCGTGCTCAATCATGGAGAAGTTACCGTTCCTATCAATAAATATAAACAAGTTATGCTACTGACCTTAAATTGTGTGATCTTCAGATATCTTCCAGAAAAATATTTCTAGAGGATACTTTGGCAGATAAACTGATTACAGCTATTATCATACTCTGCACACCACCCGCCGGGAAGAAACTGAAAACAATTTCCACAAGCTGCCAACTGCGGAACACAATATTTATAGGAACCAAGCTGCATAAAAAATAGACACCGCCCTCCTCTTGCTGTAATATTAAACCAATTGGACAGCGTCAAACATGTAGGCGGACACTTGCATTTGGCGAGCCAATTGCAAACGGCATTATTATCGTAGGAAGACATCTTAGCGCATGCCTTAATTTATCCAAGCATTTTTAGCTAGATTTGAGAAATATGTAATTGGAAGTTAACGGTGTTTCACGAAAGTATGAGGACAAACATTGTACTTGGAAACTTGGAAAGCACATGGAAATAACTTACTCAAAAGCAAGTTTGTTTTCTGTGGCAGTAACCTTGACAACACTGCCACCTAATGTTTAGGCTACGTCTCAAGTATTTTAAAGATGCACGTTGCGTACATGGAGGATAGTCTAGTAGTCATATGAGCATTCCATAGTATGATATTGCATAGAGGAGTGCTCCTCCAGCCAGACGTTTGCAGGTGCCCCGGGGTTATATATATATCTGTAAGCATCATGAGCAAGAGATGCCTAATTCCTGCGGATGCTTCTTGTAATAGCCAGCCTATACATGTAATTTTACTCATTGTAAGGATTTGTCTGCAAATAACGTGGGCTAATTGTAATTAAATATTTTAACAGCAATGTGTTCTTTTACAGAATCTTCTGCTTATTGTTGCAATTACTTTCCATACACAAAAGCTGACAATGTTTATAGTAGACTTAGTCTAACCAATAACAACCCAGACGTAGGCTATAGTCCAAACAATATTAAATAACATGTATGAACATTAGTCCAATAGAGTATTATGGAGTAGCCTAATGAGCCATGTGAGTTACATTAATGTTCAAATTAAATATCAGTCAAGGAAACCTCAGAAATAAGTCATAACAGATGCACAATCAATCAAATTTAAACATTTAATATGCTCTTTGTTATTGTATTGTTTATTAAGTACTTCACATGCACATATAACTTTCCCATGCACAGCCGTGTGTTAAGACACAAACCCCAGACAAATGACAAGTACAGTATAAAGCCAGTGTCTACTCAGCATATGGCTTCTGCTACTTTCTGATCAATGGCTATTAGCTTATTGTTTTGTTTTTTTTCCCCCACACACCTGTTCCATACTCTGCTGACATGGTATTGAGCCAACATGTAGGTATTGTTTTTCTATTGATGAGTATTACAGGCTAAATTTATCAGCTTTAAAACTGATGCCACAATAAATGAAGCCAACCTTTTCTGAGAACAGTTCATTACAGGAAAAACATTGTCTGTAACTCATGGAAAAACTGGACCTCACCATACTGTTTTAATCAATACAGACAGAAAAATTAGCCCTTATGTTTCTGTTGACATAGGCTATTCCCTTTGACATAGGCTATTCCCTTTTGTTGTTTTCAGTGTTATCAAATAAAAGATCAAGTGCCGGCTTCCTCTAAAACAATAACGAAAATATACAATGTTAAAATGAAGGAAGATTTATCTGTTTGCAGCTGTACGCCAGTCACCTGGTGGGAAAGGGAAGGGGACAAAACATTATTCACCGAAATGCTTTGGAGGTCAAATATTACTGTATAATTTGACTTGTATAATTAAGTCGTATATCCAAAGTTACATTCAGAGATTACAGCAACAAGCAATAAGGAGCTAGGCATCTTGCTCAATGCTTACATGTCTGCATCTGACCCTTGGACCTGTCATCTGGAAGTCTACCACCCTAACCTAACCTACTCTTGCGTCTCAGTAAATTAGAATATTGTGGAAGTTATGTAATTTCAATAATTAAATTGACAAAGTGAAACTCATATCATGGATAAATTACACAAGTTTAAATAGTTCAAACCTCTATTTGTTTACATTTTATAGTTACAGCTTAAAGATGATTAAAACCCCAAAAATGTTAATATTGTGAAAAAGTGCAATATTGTAGACAGTGTCACACTATAATCAGCTAATTAACTCAAAACACCTGTAGAGGTTTCCTGAGCCTTTAAATGGTGTCTCAGTCCAGTCGGCTTCACGCCCACAGGGAAGACTGCTGACTTGACAGTTGTGCAGAAGTCATTGACACCCTCCACAAAGAGGGAAAAGCCTCAAAAGATCACTGCTAAAGAAGATGGCTGTTCAGAGAGTGCTGTATCCAAGCATATTCATAGAAAGTCGAGTGGAAGGAAAAGGTGCAGAAGCAACAGGGATAACCGGAGCCTTGAGAGGATTGTGAAGCGAATGCCGTTCAAAAATGTGGGGGAGCTTCACAAGGAGTGAACTGAGGCAGCAGCCAGTGATTCAAAAGCCACCACACACACATGCATCAAGAAAATGGGCTACAACTGTTGCAATTCCTTGTGTCAAGCCACTCCTGAACCAAAGGCAACGTCAGAAGCGTCTTACCTGAGGAGAAAAATAAATTGTATGTCGCTCAGTGGTCCGAAGTCCTCTTTTCAGATAAAGTACATTTTGGATTTAATTTGGCAAAAACAATCCCGGAGTCTGGAGGAAGAGTGGAGAGGCACAGAATCAAAGTTGCTTGAAGTCCAGTGAGAAGTTTCCCTAGTCCGTGATTATTTGGGGAGCAGTGTCATCTTCTGGTGTTGGTCCACTGTGTTTCATCGTCCAGAGTCAACTCAGCCGTCTACCAGGACATTTTAGAGCACTTCATGCATCCTTCTTCTGACAAACTTTATGAAGTGCTGATTTCATTTTCCAGCAGGGCTTGGCAACTGCCCACACTGCCAAAAGTACCATTACCAGGTTTAATGACCATGGGATTACTGTGCTTGATTGGCCAGCAAACTTTCCTGACCTGAGCCTCATAGAACATTTATGGGGTATTATCACGAGGAAGATGAGACAAAATACCCATCAATTAGGGCTGGGTGATATGGACCAAAAATTATATCCCTATATATTTAGGTTGAATACACAGACAGACAGACAGACGGCTAAATCCTTCAGGCATTGAGAGAAAAAACAGTAAACCTGACGGAAATGTGACATTTGAAATTTTTAGCCACATTAATTTACATATGTGAGCTTTCTCTGGTGGTCACTCGCTCTTGACTCCACTCCTCAGGCCAAGTGCAGGCATGGAGGAAGAGACTAAAATCGAAAAAAATAATCAATAAATGCATAATATAACTATCGATATAAACAATATTGTCTAATCTTATATCTCGTTTGAAAAGATTCAGATATACCGGTATACTGCCCAGCCCTACCATCAATGCAGATGAGTTGAAGGCTGCTAAAGCAACTTGGGCTTCCATAACACCTCAGCAGTGCCACAGGCTGATTGACCATGCCATGCCGCATAGATGCAGTAATTCATGCAAAAGGAGCCCCAACCAAATACTGGCTGCTTGTACACATGTAAACATACTTTTCAGAAGGCCAACATGCCAACTTTTTCCACTAGTCGTGTCTAATTTTCTGAGATACTGAATTTGGGTTTTTCCATGAGCTGTAAACTGTAATAAAGTTTAAAATGAATACAGGCTTGAACTCTTTCACTGTGTGTAATTAATCCACAATATGAGTTTCACTTTTTCAATTGAATTATTGACATTACTTTTCCACAATATTCTAATTTATTGAGATGCACCTGCATTTACATTTTATAATTTGATGCATTTTACATAACATTTCAAAATATTTGAAAATCAGAATATCCAATCATAGCAATCACATTTACTGTACCTACAGCACATTATTTGTATCCTGGTGTCCTTTGATCACTTAAATGTCTACAACAGATCAATAGCTAGCTTTACCTTTGTAAGGACATTGCTAGACCATTTCATACTGGTTGTTAGTTATGTATCTTGACAAGCAGCAGGCTAAGAAGATTCCAATGACCTGAGAATAGAGAAAAATTAAAGAAACATTATTCAGTACAATTACACGTTTTAAGTATTTTTAGTTTATACCAACTAATAGTGAAGTACCAACTAAAACTCACACAAAGTATCAATATTTGTATGCAAAGTAATGTGAAAGGCTATGCACAGCTATTGAAAGGACTATTTCATATTCTTCAAGTCAATATCTATTGGCACATATATTGTGTACCTGGAAGAAGGCAATCCCAAAAGAGATACCCGCAACAATTCCCAGGTTGGCCTCCATCACATCGGACACCAGTGCAAAGCAACCCTAAACATTCATAAGGCAATACATTGACATGACTAGCTTCCAAACTTTACAAATGAATGACCATTTATAGATTTCCCCTTCAGAGAACACTTAAAAATAGTGTATAGCACACTTTCTTTAACATTGCAGCAAACAACTATTTTCTTGAGAGAGAGAGAGAGAGAGATAGTAGATATATTGATTGATAGATAGAAAAAACATTGTGTCCTGAGCAGAACATATGTGTCTGTGTGAGTGCATGCCAGATGGATACTATGAGATGCTGGTGTGCTTAGTGCGACATCTAGTGGCAGAATGTCATATAACAACTTTACATTAAGACAACAAATACAGTACAAGCGAAAGTAACAACAAGCAGACAGCCTCACCCTAGGGAACACCTCTGCGGCAGCCTTCGCCAGGTCTTTGAGAATCTCTGGTGAGCAGTTAGAGTTTTCCTTGCAACAGCTGACTGGTATGCCCTCTTCACTGAAGTATCGAGTATCATTCCAGTCAGTGTAATCTTTCCCGCCACAGCAACGCAACTAAATGTCAACGTACAAGCACAACACAATGACTCAGTGTTCAACATGTATTTATGGAACCGTAAATTGTTGAAGACACAGCAGGCCGGACCATCCATATGTTGTATGAGTTCATAAAATGTATAATCCAATATGAACGTGCGATTTTAACACTCACAGTCCTCTGAATGGTGTCAACAGCAGTGCTTCTGGTGTCTGTGCTGTTGTAGTTCTTCACTGCGTCCTTATACGCATCTCCCAATATGGCTTTGATCTAGGCAGCCCAAAACACAAGCAGCAGGTTATCGTCTGGCCAGCAGTTTAAACTCAAAGCGGTGTTTGGTGTCGATGTCTCACCTCGTGCCTGAAGAGGAAGCCTGAGATTCCAGCCACTAGCTCAGCTAAGAATACCAACGTCAAAAACATAGCATACTAAGGAAACGGCAGGGAAGAAATTACAGGTTATTTGGATACATCTGAAGGAGGACTAAGATACTTAAAAGGTGCTCTATACAATATAGCAGCATTATTATATTAATATAGCAGCAAACAACTATGTGCTATGTAAAGATATAGTGGATTCATTGCATCTTGAGCACAGAATGACCTCACACTTCCTCTGTGTGCGTGTGCATTTGTGCGCTGTAATCTGAGTTTCTGCGTTTGTTTTTATAGCTGGGCCAGCCAATCCTGCAGTTCATTTGTGTGTGTGCGTGTGTGTGTGTGTGTGTGTGTGTGTGTGAGAACATTTGTTTTGCTTTGAGATGCTGGCGTGCTTAGTGTGACATCTAGTGGCAGAAAGTCATATAGAATCCCTTTAATTAAGAATTGCACTGACCAGTTTGAGCATCCAGGGGCTTCCACGGCATGTAGCGAAACAACCGAACAAGCCAAAAATAACAATAACAGCTCCAGTCCCAATGAGTACATATGGTGCATTGGTGCTCTTGACAGAGGCCAGGGTGAAATATGCCTCCAGGCTCACCTTCCCCCACACGCCGACTGCCAGCAGAATCACTCCTGTAAACTGGGAGAGGAACGGGCAAGTCAGCTCCAGCCTCACATGGGAAAACGCTGCACTGTTTGTTAATGACAAACTAGCTCACCTCTCGTCTAGCTTGTATATGTATACAGTTACAGCACTTAGATGTTAGTGTGTTTATCTGATAACCTTGTCATACGGGCACACAAACGCATACACTTTAGATGGACTTGTGTCATCTATTGAAGTCTATGAGAATACATTTGACTTATATGCTAGACCTATGCGCTGGGGTTTCGTACCTCAGCCTAAAATGTCCCCAGCCTCTTCCCCTTTATCAAAAGCGGGCAATTAAGTAATTACTCTGATAAGAGGCATTAGCTCCTCCTCCAACTGAAAGCAATAAATGGCCTGATAAAAACAGTGACATAACCTTTGACAGTATAGACATCCAATAATGGTAACACAAAGATACATTTGCTCCAAAAT
>JAODTR010000002.1:820733-866738 GCA_025399935.1 Amblyopsis rosae | reverse complement strand
ATGGGGCCGGACCGGAAGTAGGGAGGCGGGACTAAGACCGGATGGGGCTAAACCGGAAGTTGGGAGGCGGGACTAAGGGCGGGATTAGGGGCGGGGCACCTGTCACTTTTGAGTTTGATGGTTGCTACCCAGTATATCTCTCTAATGTGCCATCTATTGCTTGTCTGAATGGTGAGCTCCCCAAACTTTAAGGCAAGCAAAGATACTGATTATGGATTTAAAAAATCCCAGTCTCCCTCGAGAGACCTTGAAACGATCAAGCCAGCGATGTGAGATACAGCAAGATGCCATTATTGTCCTTAACACTGGTTCAGCGATGTGACTACTTTCAGAGGGGCTGTCAACCTTGAGAGTGGTCGCCATGGCCACTGGTCTGGCCTCAGCTGGCTTGTCAGGGTGTTTTAATAGGGACCTGCTGATGGATGACTCCATTACTGTACCTCAGCATGCTGTGTCACCACCCAGCCCTTGCAATACACACACAGAGATACTGTCTGATTAAAGGAAATCAAATTAGCAAGACAGCACACAAACAAACAAACAAACAAACAAACAAACGTATCCGGCATAGAAATACATCCCGTTGATAAGAAGCATTTGACAAGAGAGGCCATGGAGATGAGAAGTAGCCACTTGGCTGAGCAGGCTCACATCCTGTTGAGATTAGTGGCCTGGCGTGACTATCTGTGTGTGTGTGTGTGTGTTCGTGTGTGTGTGTGTGAGTTTATGCATTTGTGTGTTTGTGAGTGTCTGTGCATTACTGACAGCAGGCAAACTAAAGAGGGGGTCAAACAGCTGTTCTTTCACTTGACCGGGCAACTGACACAGAGCAATGTAGAGGGAGAGAGAGACAGAGACAGAGACAGAGAGAGAGAGAGAGAGAGACATAGGGGCAGATGTCAAACATGGTCCAATGATCCTCTGATCAAGGTGATGCCATCAATGTCCTGCATGCTGCCTGGCGTAAGGCGTAAGACCAGGCGTAAGACCCCTCCAACACCCCCCACCCCCCTCCCCCCTCCACAGACAGGCATTAAACACAGACAACACCCCATCGCTGAAGATGGTTAAGCAGGGCAGATAAAGATTCCATTAAGTTTTGAACAATGTAAAAAGAAGGATCATGACCTTGTGACCAGGTGTTACAAGGCCAACATCAAGACTAAATAATGTTTTATGGAATAAACACTAAGACCAAGGCGAACATCCATAAAACATGTTAGGTTAACTCTCTTCTGCCAGTGTCATTGACCAGAGACACTGACCTCTATCTGGAGTTGGTCCATGGGCGCTGCACAGTGGCTGCCCACTGCTCCCTTAAGGGATGGGTTAAATGCAGAGAACAAATGTCACTACATGTATGTGTATGTGACAATAAAAGCACCTTTACCTTTACCTTTAACATCGAGACTAGTGTTATATATTTTAATAAAGACTTAGCAGTGTATATAAACATAAATAGTAATAGTGTTACAGTACATATACAAGTGAAAACTACTGTAAGTAGTGTTACATATAAAAATAAAGACTAAGTAGTGTTACATATAAATAAAGACTAATTATTATAAATAAAGACTAGTGTTACATATAAATAAAGACTAAGTAGTGTTATATATAAATAAAGACTAGTGTTACATATAAATAAAGACTAAGTAGTGTTATATATAAATAAAGACTAGTGTTACATATAAATAAAGACTAAGTATTGTTGCATATAAATAAAGACTATTGTTATATATAAATAAAGACTAGTGTTACATATAAATAAAGACTAAGTAGTGTTACATATACATAAAAACTAAGTAGTGTTACATATAAATAAAGACTAGTGATACATATAAATAAAGACTAAGTAGTGTTACATATAAATAAAGACTAAGTGGTGTTACATATAAATAAAGACTAAGTATTGTTACATATAAATAAAGACTAGGATTACATATGAAAATAATGACTAGTGTCAAGGCCAACAGTGTTTTAGTGACCATGTGAGCACATGTGAACGCTGGCTAATGCTGGCTAATACATCCCAGGTGTTGACATGTCTGCGAGGTGTTAAAGACTAGTGTTACATATAAATAAAGACTAAATAGTGTTACATATAAATATAAAATAAGTAGTGTTGCATATAAATAAAGACATGTAGTGTTATATATAACTAAAGGCTAAGTGGTGTTATATATAAATAAAGACTAAGTAGTGTTATATATAAATAAAGACTAGTGTTACATATAAATAAAGACTAAGTAGTGTTGCATATAAATAAAGACAAGTAGTGTTATATATAAATAAAACTAGTGTCAAGGCCAACAGTGTTTTAGTGACCATGTGAGCACATGTGAACGCTGGCTAATACTGGCTAATACATCCCAGGTGTTGACATGTCTGCGAGGTGTTAAATCAGGAGAGGTCCTGCTCTCTCTGCCCCCGGGCCTGTGCTGACACGGGCTGGGCGAAGGGCACAGGGGACATGGCCCTACTGCCACACAAGGTCACAGGCTGCAGTGCCTTGGTTCTGTAGCGTGTAGTAGTTCAAAGTATGTGTGGTAGTCTGCTGGGCTAGTCTGTTGAAAAGGTGAAACTTCCTAATAATGGCGGCCTGTCAGTGTATAAAATTCTTATTGAATAGCAAGGTAATAGCTACAGTATTTTAACATTTATTTTATTGTTTTTATTAACAAAAATGTAAACCGAAACCATGGTGTGTGTGACTGTATGTCTGTATGTATTGGGGTGGGGATGGAAGGGGGGGTCTGCATGTGTGTGGTGGTGGTGGTGGGTGGTACCGTGTACAAGTGGGTCACTTTCAGATTGACAGCCACACAGCATACAGCATCTCATGAAGTTTTCTCATAGTTTCTCATGGGTCCACTGAAATGGTGTGATAAAGTGTACCACCTTATAATACATCTTTCTCTGATAAAGACTTTTACTGTTGCATTTAGCAAGGTCTACCAAAGGATAAATTCTCTAGCAGACATGATTTATACATCTTCAAATAACACAACAATACACCATGTGGGGAAAAATGCCAATTAATTTACATATTGCTATTTGGTTCAGAGGTTCATAGAGTTTTGACTGATAAAAGAGCTTTAAGATGCACTTTATGTGGAGGTTTCTAGTTATACAATGAAATAGAACAAGACTTAAGGGTGTAAATATAATTCAAGCTCCTAATTAGATCTGTATTAAATCAGGGAATGGAACATGAATGGATATGGCCTGGAGACTTCAAAATTACCTTGTACTATGTACTATGTTTTTATATATAATAATGCATTCTAATTAATTCCTTTAGGCTAATTCAGCAATGCAAACATCTGCATTAAGATGTGGAATCTAATTTCCTTTTTTAATTACACCTTTAATTTTGTTATAGTTCACTTCATTAGACTTGCCAATAATTTGGCTTAGTAAGTCAAACAGAAATCAACCCGAAATAAATCAAATACAACTTGGCAACAGCAGGCAGTGCTGAAATGCAACATTGCTCTGTACACTGTTCTCCCCTAAATTGTCCACATTTTTAGGCAATAGGACCTGTCACTTGTGTTAGCAGTTCATGTGAAGACATGGAAGTGCTATGGAATTAGCCATGTGGAGGGCGTTTGTCGCCGGCAGGAACGTGAGAAATCGAAGTGGACTCAACTCAGCTGAGCTCCCTGCACCTGTTTTCCGTAAACACCAGCAATATTCCCAGGAACACCCAGACCCTGTAACACCACATTCCCCAGTAAACACCAGCAAGCTTTCCAGAAACACCCTCAGCCCTTATTACACCACTCCCCCCTTGACAATGTAGGGTTGTATCCTGGAGGGATTCGGGGGTCTCACCACAAGATTGTGTCTCTGAATGGCCTGGATTATTCCTGTCCTAAACACTGACTGGTGGGTGCCAGCAGGCCATGCACAATGGCCGACACAGATGGGAGTCCAGGCAGGCCTGTGATGGCTTCCATATGTCACGCCACCGCTACTGTGAGGGCCATGCCTCAGTCATGTTGTTCTTTCTGTCTCACATCTCTCACCGTGTCTGTCACTTTAACTGGACAGACGATGGTGAATGCTGTCCGGGTGGAAGAGGGTCAGCAGCGTCGGACATTAGTTTCAACACAACACTGGGACATCAGTCTCAGCTTGAATCCCATCTAACAGCAGGCTAGGGGTTGGGAGGTTAAAGGGCGGCAAGGTTGAAAGTAACACATTTTATTGCCAAAACCCTGACATGGGATCATTTGTACTTTCCAAGGTCTCCCCTGTACCTATCAGGTCCCAGAGTCAAGGACCCACTGTGAGATTTCCCACCAAAACTCCTGCCCCCGCAAAACTGTCATGAGCACAAGATGCATTTAAACCACCCCTCAGAGGCTATAGCCAGCGACACGGGTCGCTGTTGCTGTATGGTAAATAAGAACCTACCGGAAGCTGAAGGTCTCACACAACGCTGCCGTACTGGGAGGTTTTCCCTGTCTGGACTGACACACAAGATCGCTAATATTCTCCGTCTGATTGTAATCCCTGCAGCCGACCTCATTAACCAGGCATCCGCACTGAACCCTAGCTGACAAGGTTCCCGGCTGTCAATCAACGCCATTTTCGTCCAAAAAAGGGCATCGGAGGAAATAATCTTGCTCATTCTCCATGGGGTTTAAATGCACTTTATTGTTGAACATGGGATATACATGCACGTATATGCTAGCTTTGTGCATGCACGTGTGAAAGCAATAAATACACAAAACATTAGTCTCTAGAGATGAAATGCTATTTTAAAATAAGCAATGGCTTTTAAAAAACTTTTTTTTACTACTTTTATTATACCAATATTAGATACCTACTTTTTACTTTACTCCTTAACCCTTCCCCAGAGTACTCAGACAAAGTAATCCATTGTACACACAGCAGGAACATATGGTAATGCAGGTTACTTCTTAAAGGTTCAGGTTCACATCTCCATAGCCTGCAATACGGCCTACCCTTTCCATAATATAAGGAGTTAGTTGAATTCCGCGAGGTTCAAACTGTGGACAAAGGTTGAACTGAGGTTCCACACTGAACCTTCTGTGGTTTTCCGCAGACATCTCCCCATTCACCCAAACTTTGGGTCACCTCTTCAGGCAAACGCATCAGCACCAATAGCAGTGTGATTGCCAGTGCCTTTCTCACTGCAACGTGGAGTGAAATAACAAGCTATAAAATGACACTAGCTATGGGCAGTCCGCTGTTCCACAACACAGAGCTGCCAAAGTGATTTACGATCTGCTCACTTCTCCTGAGGGTGACAGTGGAGAAAGAGAGGGAGGACACAGGGAGCCAGAGAGAGGGGAGAGTGATTCAAGTCTTTGTGAAGTTTTCTCATAAAAGGTTGAGCGATGAGACCCTGTTGCTCTCATAACATTCCTTTGCTGTTTGGGTAACACTCTCCAACAGAAAATGATATGCCATTTGGAGAAAGCGCCGTGTCACCAAACACTGATGCTGTCTTCATGTTGGTGAAAGAACTGGGATCATGCAAAGAGGCCTTTTAATGGCTTTTCATGGGAAACCTAAACATGGCGATCGCCTAAAGCTGAGTTGTAGCGGGGGAAAAAAAACAGTTGTTCTTGCTCTAATTCAATAATCTGCATTCTGTAACTTTATAGCGCGACAATGCTGAGCAACAAGGCTACCATGCCAAGACTGGTGAGTTGAGTGGGTGCCACGCACTTAGATGTGAGACAGATATACTGACAGTTGACAGACAGACAGATGGGCAGGGTGTGAGAGGACAAGAGCTTTATTACATGCAGACCCTGCCGAATCCATCATACCACACTGGGAAGTACGCTGCAACGGTATGGTGTTGTGGGAGAGCAGCCACACGGCCTTGTCTTACATTCCTCTGGGTTCAACATAGCACTGCTGGAGCACTGCCTGGTGAACAGATGGTAGGGAACAACACTGTCACCCACCCTGAACACTGACATGCTGGACCATGGTCTGTCTGTCTGTCTGTCTGTCTGTCTGCATCTTAACTGACGTTCCCTCTTTTTCATAGAGCCGACATCAGATTAGAGGAAACGCATGAGTGAAACTGACTGGAGAGCTGACCCTCATTAGCCAAAGTGTACAATGAGGTCAGGTGCGCTTGGATTCTTCACTGGCACTGCCAGGTTTGGGACAAAAAAGGCCTACCTACAGTAATAGAGAACCAATCAGGAGACAGAATGTGAAATCCACATTTCATTCAATAGAATTATGTAAATTATGATGTGTACTGTATCTTCACAAAGCCAAAAGATATTTGATTAGGTGAAGAGAAGAGAACATAGAAAATATTAATACTGTGTTACCTATCTTTAGGAAAGTAAATCTACTATCATTAAGACATATGGTTTTACACAATATTCTATTCATGCATTATCTATTAATTGAGCATTTTAAATATGCATAATCAATCTATAGAATCACTTTTATGTTCAGGATGATTTTCAAGTAGATTTTTGGGTGTACTGTAGCCACCTCATTCTGGGTGTACTGTAGCCACCTCACACCTCACCTCAGGCTGGTGTTCAGAGGGAAGGTTTGATGGGACGTGGCAGCAGGTGGCTTAGCTTCCAGCTTCTCTTGATGTGCTAGGCAGTGCTCTTATCCAGCTACTCTGTGTGAGGTGTAAGGACCAAACCCCTGGGCCGCTCCTTACATGGCCTGGATGAAGTGGCATGGACGCCATCTTTATACGTTCCTCATAATAATTCATGGTTATTACGCCGGATGGTTTCTTATACAGAACCATCTGGGAAACTGTTTAGAAAAGGGCAGGCACTTTAAAAAAATACTTGGATGAATCATCTTTGTTATCACTGTCTATTACAGGCTAACGTGACACCTAAACCATGGCCATAGATGCCAGTACTATGATGATGGTACAAGCATAGACTTGAAGCAGTCTATCAACTTGCAGTGAAGTCAAACTGGAGCTCATGAGATCAATATGAGGCATTATACGTTTTTACAGTAATTAAAGGTACATTGCGTTGCCCAAATCGGCAAAAAGTCTACTTCATCTCATTGTTTATGTGAAACCAACAGTACAGTTTGTGTATCTGCAGGCAGAGGGGTAGAGAGCGGTGTGACCCTATGAGCGCTATAAAGGGAGTAGGAGAGATTTGGGGGAGGGGGCATGCAGTAGCAAACCAAGAGAACTTTCTCTTACCACAACAAAGCTTAAAGGAACATCCCACTGCGACCACCTTTATACTAACTTTTTTAGTTGGCAGTAGAGTCCTTTCGATCTTTCTTTCTTTTATTTTTTTCCCAATATGTCAAAACACTTTACTGACATTTTCCATGTCCCAATTTCACTAGGCCTTGACTTGGTTCCCTGAGGTGTCTTATATCACTCACCTTCTCTGTTTTTAATGAAAAGTGTCATGCCACTTTTGAATCTTGCCTCTCCCTAAAACAATCACCACCAATGCCACCAACGATGCCCTTGATGCTCATATCTAATTCCCAGAGGATTGAGAAAGACACTCTGTTAAACTATGGTGAGTCATTCTCATCTTGTAGCTACAGCTGGAGCACAGCGGACATGGAAGATGGATGGATAGCAGTGCCACACTTTGCAGCTGACATCTCCACATCCTTCCGAGAGCTTGTGTTTTTGGAGGTCATTAGCAAAGTCCTTATAGGCAAGTCTGGCCACTCGGAAGCCATCTTGCCATCCCCTCTGGGCAGTTATTTGGAAGACCCTATCTAAATGCATGGGGAGAGAGGCAAAGCAGCATTTCCAATAGTCATTAGGATATAAAAACTGGATACAATTGTGGGTCAAACCTTTTGAAAATCTTTAAAAAGTTTTGATACACCTGATACAAATGAATAGCTTGTTATCAGGCTTCTAACGACCCATTCATTTGAATCAGGTGTGTTGGAGCAGGGAGACACCTAAAACATGCAGGACAGTGGCCCTCCAGGAACAGGATTCCCAACCTCTGCCCTACAGGTTGTAATACTATAAATGTGTAACTGTTGGCTTGTGTCAGTACAGCCACACAGTGTGGCTAAATCAACTGTTATAAATCAGAAGACTAACTCTTTTTCTCCAACTGCTACGTATATTTGGTGTAGCGAACATCTCTCTCTGAGGATACTTAGTGTTGGGTGTTATAATTTACCATTCTTCTTAACGGTGTAAAACCAGTTCTTTATGTCATCTTATCGTCTATGAAAACATGAGGATTTAAGGTCTCTAATAGAAAAGTAAAACATTTGAACAAACATCTAAAGAGAGAATAAAATAACAACGTAGTGACAAAACATTCATCAAACTGTCACCAAATCTTGTGGGAGTGAAGAATCTCCAGCACGCGTGTTGTGCATAGTGCGGATGTTGACCGGGCAAAGATAAGCTAAAAAACCAGTCCGAACAAGAGAAACTGTCATGCTTCCGACTAATGGCTCATGCCAACAGCATGTTGATGAGATAACATGGCCTATACTTTATGTACTGCATGTGTGCACCAGTAACAAAAATAAATGCAGAAATGTAAAGTTAAAATTACCATTTAAATGTGTGGTAATATGTTCGCTACAAATTATGATGGTGACAAATTATTTCATTAAGCCAATGAAATGTCCAAGTCAACAATAGAATTAAATACATTGATTATTTGTTACTTCTTCTAAATAAATACTAAATACTAAATACTAAATACTAACTAACACCACATTATAGTTTCATTCATGGTGTAATAATACAGAAAGAGACATCATCATTAATGTTACGTGATATTAGTTTACAGTGTTGAGTATGCATCAGCTCTCCTCAATATATAATTTGTCTCTGGGGGTCTGGGAAGCCCAGGTTACTGAAAAATAGTGATAAATGAATCAGCTGTTTGCTTCTAAAGCCTCACATGAGATACACACTATACTGTTCCACTTTTTTAAACTCTGTCTGCTTTAAGGGAAGAGTGTAATATTGCGTCAATGTCAAATTTGGCACAACCACAAGCTCCTGTCTTGGGAAACATGATATCAAGTCGAAACAAAAGGGGAGGAGAAAAATTACTTATGGGCTGTGTTCCTGGTATTGCTTAAAAAGTGCTCAAGGACTGACTTTTCCCCCCTTTAATCAAACAGCTGTTCTCTGGCCTATTAACCCTGAGATAATTGGTTTTGTTTTCAGGGGCTGAATCAAGATGTGATTTCATTTTTTATTACAGCTGACAGTAAATGTCTTCCTACGTCCTAGGTACAATATGTTGGCGCAGTCATCTCTATTGGCCTAGCATCAAAGTGTGCACTTGGACGCACGTACACTACAGAATTCCGAGAACCAGCTGCCAACATTATTGGGCACTTTAACTAAATTTGCAGGTACTGCAGCATACAGTAAATGGAATTCCGAGCCACAGGTGTATTACAAAATTTCCACAATATACATGTTCCATCCGCAAACAGACTAAATGCGGTTTGGCTACAGTAAAAGATTCTGTTCAGGAAGTAGAGTCAACATTTTAATGGCAGCCATAAATCAAACACTCAGTGGATTATTGAAGAAGATGCCTACAGAGCAGGGGGTTGGAGCATGTCCAATCCTTGAACAAAGAGATGCCTCTCTTTCGGTGAGGAAGAGAGGCAAGTGTTGCACTCGTGAAACTCTGCTTGAGGTTTGTCTTCTCTGGTTTCCTGCAGTCATGAAGCACTGCAGCCCAACTTTTTGGTAGCCTTTCAACTACTTTCTCCTTTCCTCCCTGGTTTTCTAATTTGCTAGTCACAGTTAGAAGCCAGTCAAATGGGACTTGGTCAGTAATTGGAGTGTCTGCAGTGACTGCCTACAGCACAGCTTCAAATGATGCACCATGGAGGTGTCTGGGGAAATCTCAATATCATTGTAGCTAGCAGAATCGCCATTAGGAATATTCCACTGTAGTGAAAAGTACCTGGAAGGTGCTGAATTAGGTAGAGACAAATATCTTCTGTAGTAGTATGAATCATTTAAAGTTGTCATTATCATCATTGATTTTCAATTCACATATGATCTAACACTACTTTGTTAGTTAGTCAGAGGTTTAAGATGATGAGACAGAGCAAATTAAAGCCATTTAGATTAAATCTGCATTATTTCTGTTTCTCTGTTGCTCCCTGTCTGAGAACATGCTGCCTGTTAATTAGCTGAGGTATAGTCTAATAAAGGTTCAGCATACTTCTTAATCATTAAAGGCTTTACATTTGTTCGCATTATTTTGATTTTCCTCAACCAAGTTAGTCTACTACATTAACTATAAGCACACTCATATCCACATGCTGTCTTTGCACATTTCTTTCAGGATTGCAGATTTACCGGCACAGGAAACGTGATTGTTTTTTTCAATACAGTACTGTATTACAGTATGAGAAAAGTTATCATATTCATTCAAGTCTAAATCACCATTCTACGGTATGCTGTTTAAATTAAAGTTCAGATGATGTATTGGAAGAGGCAATCGCTTTCTTAAAGGCTTCAGCAAAAATGTGGCTTACGCAAATCTATCTGTACTGTAGCTTTAAAATGTCAACCCACATACATTGTTGTTGACTAAGGTTAAAGTTGGATCCCTGTTGTCTCATTTATGGTCTTCTGTTCCTCAAAAAGGGACATGATTGCATGCAACAGCCAAGGGGCAAAAAATCAATGGGGGTGGCTGGACAAAACTTTGGTGCACACCATCTGTGTGCTATTTAGACCAGTCCCAACAGCCATAGCTGCTTAATTCAAGGAGTGTCATTAGGTGCAGCCATTTAAAAGCTTCGGATTTCATTAGCCACAGGAAGGCCACATTACCCTCAGGATTAATGTCAGATTTTGTGGTTCAGCACTAGCTACGGCATTGGAAGTGCATTAACGTTACTGATACTGACCCTCTTGTTTAAATACACCCTAACTCATTAAAGATTATGTAGGCCAAGGGGACCCTTAAATAGCCGATGAATTATGAACATTTTATACATGAGGCGTTTTCTATACCTCAAAATCCTTCAGCCCACCACATGAAGTCTTGGAATGCTGAATCTTAAAATGTGGGGTGTTTGTTTGCCATCCCACCGCTAAATGTTTTGTTTGTGCCATTAAAAAAAGAAAAAGTCCTTTGTTAATAAGAATCTGAAAGTTCACCATTGTTGTTTGAAAACCACACAGGACAATGTCTTTGTTTGAGGGAGCGTGTGAGGGTTGTAGACGTCACTTTAGCCGTGCCATGCCTGGTCTATTATCAAACAAGCTTGAGCCACGGCATTGCTATCTGGAGGAGCGCACACACAGAGCGCTGAGTCACAGCACCAAGATAGGGGCCTAGCCAGTAATAACTCACTAAAGATGAGCCAAGTCATCGCTCTTCCCATTTTAATTAGGAAGCGCAGGCCCATGGCAGCACCTAATCACGCCATCGGCTTACTTCCTGCTAGGCTCACAGGCTATAGGGAGTTTTTTCCCCGGGACCCATCACAGGCAAGAGTGCTACAAATTTGGGAAGTATGGTTTTGAATTGGCACGCATGCTGCTTCATTATCATATTTAGCTTCCCTTGAAAACTAGAGAAAAACTGTCAGCTATGGGGAGCTAAATTAGCTAAATTAGCTAAATTAGCCGCATACAGGCTGTGTACATATCCCCGCACACGTTTTGCTACATCACGTTGACATTTCTCCAAGGCCAGAGGCTGTGAATGTAATATATGCTGTCCTCTCCAGAGGCTTGGCAGCACTGTGTGTGGGGGGGACATGGAGCCTCTGCGTTTCATCACCCAGCCATTCATCACAGTGTCACCGGGTGTGCCTGCACGCCATGGCACCCAGAATGCGTATCAAGGTGTGAGTGGTGGGGAGGGGGAGGGGGTCCATTTAATGGGGAGGGGTCTTCATCAGGAAATGTTCGCAGCCTGCCTTGATCCACTGCATGCTCTGCTTGTCATGTATATGCAGTGGCAGAGGCACCGTCTGGAGGTCAGAAAGTGTTCCCACATCTGAGAGTAATACCTTTAGGGTTGCCTGAGAAGGTACAGCGATATATACAGTATATATATAGTATATATATATATATATATATATATATATATACTATATATATACAGTATACATATATTTACTGTAAATATTTACTGTAAACAGTAAATATATGTATACTGTATATATATATACAGTAAATATATATACTGTATGTATATATTTACTGTATATATATATATATACATTTACTGTATATATATATTTACTGTATGTATATATATCGTAAAGCAGAGTCCTTGTCATCTTTGTTTCTCCTATACCTGCAGACCTTTCTCTGCAATCGCCCAAATGCAGGCTAGACCTTTGCTGAACAGCAGCAGCACGACACTATCGCTGACATGGCATTGAGTCCATTTTTGCAATTAACACCTTTTTTTTGTCATGCTCTCACTTTGGTGTCTGGTGGGCTCTGAAGTAAGAACGTCGGGGCAGGTGTATCCCTGTGTAATACCTTATATTACTCAAGTACAGCCAAGTCAATATATCCGTCACAGCAGAGGATGTCACACTGTGATGGGTGGGACATAAATGTGGAGTCACCTACCCTGTAGAAAGTCTGTTGATATTTGAACTCAAAACACATCTACAAAAACACCTTTCCCTTCAATGCCATAGGTTTCTCCTTAAGAAGCTGCTAGGTTCATTGTAATCAAACAGCTGGTTCTATTGCATTGTTTAGACAGATTTTGTTTAATAATGCTGTGAAACTGACATTTATTTTCTATTTATTTATTTATGATTCCATATTGATATTTATTTTAAGCAAGTTCAAGCTAGTTGATCACTATGTTGTATATTCAAATTATATTTAAAATATGTATTGTTTAAAGGTACAAGGTATGTAATACAATTTAATTCAAATTTATTTTCCATAACATGTTCTGCAGCTGGACACATATTAAAAGGTTGGTGGAGTGCTATATTATACCTTTTCTGAATTGACATTACAGTAATGACAGCATAATGGATGAAGCAACAAAGGATTTATAGAAGGAACACCTCCATAAGTGCTTTAGTTTTTGAGATAAGTTAATAGGTAGGTAAAAGGGCAAAGCACAGACATTTTTTGCAAATTCTAGGTCTTCCATATATGAAATGGATTCTTATATAAAATAGTTGTATTGCAAAAGTGGTGATATTTATAACCAAAAGATTATAGACTTTTAAAAAGACTAAAGCGCCATGATGGCTTACTGAATATGTTGCTCATGACAGTTACAGTGTATTTTAATTATTTATTGTTATTTAATCAGCGTTAATTATATTTGACTGGCTTTTCTTCTAGATAGATAATACATCTTGCCAAACCTTTATCAAGATAGGTGGGCTTGTCGCAGCTGGAAGTAAACATGAAATTTGAAGCCACATAATTGCTTATTTGATTGCTTTAAATATGTAATGTGTGCAATCTTCCCAAACCGAATACATTATTTCATTTATAAACAACAAACCAAAGAGAGATTGCAATTGTAAATCTCAATGGTGAAATGGCATCTGAATACAATGTTCAAGCACAAAGCGCAACAAACACCATTCGAATCTAGAGAGTTCAAACAATAAAAGCTTCACACACTTAAAAAGCATAATAGTGGTTGTTTAATTCACTTGGGAATGCTTTCTAAAAAAAAGGTTTCTAGAAATATGTCAAACAATCGGTCAAGCTCTCAGCAACCGTTGCTTACAAGAAATAAACAATAAGTGAACATATGTTCCTTACACATAGTTTAAAGTAATGCCACAAAGAGAGCATTCCAGTCTTATCTGGGCTTAAAAGCCTCCCGAGGTGTAAAGTAGGCTGAGTGTCCAGATAATGTGAAAGCACTGAGGGCTATTCATCTGATCACAGATGTATTGTAGGACAGAAGATGCCATTAGCTGGCCCGTTAAGCTCTTTGGACCAGTTGGAGTTATTATGATGCTGCCATCTTGCACACCACTGTCCTTCGTGCACTGATTATTTCACTGGATAAGTGTGACCTTTATTCCATTGCAGTAAGAGCACATTCCTATTTACAATGAAAGCCTAGCAAGAGGCAAATGTCACTTGGGTAAAAGAAAGAAAATACAATTGAAAAATATAAATAATAAGAAAGTGCAAAAACATGACTAAAAATTATGCATGGATAAATGCTACGGTCACACTCATAGACTCTATAAATACATTGACAAACATGTTCATTTTTGCTGTAGTATTGACTACTACTTCTGCAGTCAATTGGCCATTCAAAGAGTTGCAGTTTCTGGAATTTCAGCACCTGAAATGTTAAAGGCTAAAGACTACATGTCATATAATTAGAATATATTTAGTGTTTGAAGTTATATACCTAGCTGGTTAGCTTAATCTTCACATTAATTACACGGACAAAGTGATTATTGCAACAAATTTAAATATGCAACACAAGTTTATTAATTTAGAAGGTGTATTCCTGGGGAGGCAACAGAATAATTTGCGAGTCCCCTCTCTGTTTGTATTTGTGAAGGTTTCAATGGTGGGGTTAAAATCTTGATGCTTTGATATAGCCCCTCCCTCTCATAGCCGTGAGAGCCATGGGAACTACTCCCAAGGACATGTAGTACAGAATGAGGACATTGCAGACATGCCGTCACACACGCGGTTCTGTGCATGCTCACTTTATTGAGCACTGACTCTCAAAACAGAAGCACAATATGAAAATAAAGATTGTTTCACAATTGTTTTACAAACTGGGCATTTATGTTTTTATATTATGTTTGTATTATTGGTTTCAGAAAATAATAATCATGATCGTCATCATCATCAGCAGCAGCAGCATTTGAATGGCTACAAAACCACGTAAAATGTTCTTTTGGTACAGCAAGGTGAATGGCTCAAATCACCAGTGTCAGTTAGAGCAATATATCTCAATTGGCACCTTTTTACTTTTCCATTGAGCAAAAAGCTGGAATGGTACCAGGTACTGGTACCTGCTCTGTTGAGGTTCCAAGCGAGCTGAGGCGATACCAAAATGTGACGTATTAAATCACCACTACATCACTGCACAACACAGACAAACAGGCATGCAGTATAGCAAGCTACTGAAGCAGCCGAAACTTTTTATTTATCTTTGTTTTAATGGTAAAACGCGAAACCACTGAGGAAGTGCCGATTGTCCTCGCTTGTCGACGGCATAATCAATGCTATCTATTGAGAGCTGGGCAGGGCAATTCACGTAAAGTGTAGGTTGACCAAGATGTCTGAACTGTTGGCTGCATACAGCTACCGAAGGACATTCAACTGTGGAGGGACATGTTCAAAAATCCCCCCAAAAAATGACTACTGATCTACTGCAGGAGTAAGGGGACCCCATCTCTCCGGGGAATGGGTAGTATACAGTGCACATCTGGAAGGAACAGAGTTATGGTTTGTTTCCTTCTCTGTACTAAATAAGATGCACTTGCAGTTTCATTCATGGTCACTGTAACACAATCAATATTTGGCTTTTGAAATGTAATGTTCCTTCAAGAAATAAGAAAACAGCCTCAAAAACTGCTTTTGCAATTGTACATAATTGGAATATGGTACGCAACACATGTGAGGGAAATTTCAAGCTGGCAGACAGTGATTGTATGAGATGGCTGATATGTTCTCTGCATCAGCTATAAACAGTCTTCCATTGTTTAGATTATTGCTGGAAGACTCTGTATCCAGATCAGATAATGGAGAAAATCTGTGATTCAGCTGGAAAATGCTTTTGCACATCTGTCTTTAAATGCAGCAACAAATATGTTGACAATTTGCTGTAGTTATGTGCATGTTCATGTTGTCTGTAGAAGTCAATGATAAAGTTCACAAGAGAGCATATGAGTTGGTCAACCAATCACGAGATTACCCAGTCAGACCATTTTGAGATGGAGTCACTGTGACGCCTTCAAAACATCCTTTCAGAATACATGTGACTCAAACACACACAACGTATACTATGGTATATGTCACACTATGGTGGGTCTACAAGTCAGACTACAACCAGGCTGTACTAAATATACTATTTTGTGTGTTTGTGTGTTGTATGTGTTTTTGTGTGTGACTATATACAAGCATGAGCTATTTGTCATTGTTTTGACAAACCCGATGGCACAACACAATAGCTACCCTGAAACTAAGTAGCAGGAACCCTTCAATTGACCCTCACATCACAGATTTATGTTAGTGACACAACGGTGAAACACAATTGCTTCCGTCAAAGGTCTAGTTGCTACGTAACTGGGAGAGGTCCATTCATCAAGCGCTGCCAACATACCATGACATACAAAGGCCAGAGCATCCTTGGCTGGCTCCGTTTCCCTTTCTGTGTCTCTCTCCTTCTTCGTTTGGATTCTTTACACAATGGGTTTAACCCAATGACATGGTCACAACATAAAGAAAAAGCTATAATTCTCCCTCTTTCTGAATAGCACAGTTTTTTTTTTTGCTTAGAAAAGACACAAGCTCTTGAGCCAAAATGTTGTCCTTTTGTGGATTTTTTTGTTTTTGTTTCTCCTTCTAAAAACAAACAATGGCTACACAGAGATGTGGCTTGGCTAATCCACCGAATTTACACAGGCAATATCACCATACTCAGTATGGGTTTTTCCTCATCAGTAGGCTGGTTTAATGGGCTCTTAAGCCCATGTAAAGAATTGCCCTTCACCTAGACCACTAACCATATATAAAAACAAAACACTGGGGATATTTGAAGTTCCAAGCCAACTGTGAATCATTATGTGCCACTGACATAAGGTGTCTTTTTTTTTTCTGATAACAACAGCGGTTGACAATATAGTGGCACAGGACCTACTTCAACGTTATAGATCATGTGAAAACAAATACATTCATTTTTATTGAACATATTGGAGAAAATGGGAAATGTTGAAATGCAAATTGTAAGGCGTTTGTACCACAAACGACAAGACATCAAAGGTAATTTTTTAACAGAGAGATAAGAACAGTGGCTTCAAAACACTGCAATTTTATTATTTAAATGTTTTTTCTTCTTCCTTTTTACTGTAACTTAATCATGTTTAAATGTTAGATATTAATATGCTATACATTTACAGTATATTGTATTTCATTGGCATTGATAATGCATTAAGGGGGCACTATATACTATTACCGGCCTTACCAAAGACACTTCAAGGGAGTCAGCCATTCCACACCTTGCAGGATTTTATGTTTCATAATTTGCTCTATTATTTTTAGTTTCTGTTTTTCTTTAACATGATTACATCAGCACTAAAATGAACCCCTTATGAAAATAACTGTAAATGTTCTGTGAATAAGAGTTGGCAGGCACCCATAACAAAAGGAAAAGAGAGCTGCAGACATTAAAACCAAGTGTTTCTGTCAGTAACTGATGAAATTCACAACAGGATCTTGCTTCCTAATGAAGGCAGGGAAAGAATCATATCAACAATTCAAATCACAGTTACACCCAATTTATCTTGACTAATTACCTTCTCATTCTGCATTGTGGAGGTTAAACCTATCACTTTGTCTTTAATCCCCCTGGTTCACAGGTACATGTTCTACATTATCATTACCACCTGCAGAAATGTTTTGAATGTTTCCCATGAGACAGAGGTGTCTTACACATTGTATCAATAATAAGAAAAAACTTAGGAAGATTTTAATGAATGGTTCACTGATGTGGGCTCTGGGAGTTTCAGTTATAGTGTATTTGATGATAGAGGCATTGACTTTGTGGATTCCTAACAACCTATAGAGACACCAGGTTCTGCCTGGCTTATCTCTCATCTCCCAGGATTAATTTATCTGTCTTCACTGTATTCAAGAGGGACCAAGCCACAGCATGTATGCCTCTGTCTGAACAACCAGCATAGAAACACACTATTCTTAAGACTCAAGCAGGCCGTGTATAAACTGCGTATTAGCATGGACACTGATGACGATGGCAATTTGGGAAAAGTACAACAATATTGCGGAGGAAGTCAGCATTTATCTGCTTTGACTGCCTCACCTCGACCTTTTAATTTGTTATGACTCTGTTTGATCTTCTGCTACAATAAAGGATCTGTGGATGACTGACATGTCTTCTGCATCAGGTGTGGAAGCAGAAGATCACTCCAGAGGAACCACAAGGTTAGCATTTGGAATTGGCATGGGAGCGTTTGAAAAGCTGGCATGATGCCGCAGATTCTGCACTCTGTTTCAGCACATAAACATGATCAGGAGCAGCAGAGTTAGGGGTGAGGGGTCAAGCTTTAGATGCTTTCTTTGGCACTTAATGCTAAACAGGCATTCACCGCTGCCAGTGAAACATACAGTTGTGTGGGTGATGTCCACCTGCCACCTGGTAAAATCCCTAAGATTGTATTTCTGATTAGACACCCTGGAGAGTGAAAGAATTCAAAATCCATTCTCTATTTGTTATTTTACATCTGCAGAGAATCTGGTTTTGACAGGCTTATGCTTATGAGGGTATGGGTGTGTTTTATAGTTTTCCATAAGATGGATCACGGCTTTGCTGCAAAGCAGAGAAACAAATGTAGGGCACATCTTACTGCAACTGGAGACCTGCATGAATAAACCTGTTATGTGAGTTTAATGAAAAAGTCATACAGGTGCAACATCAGAAGGAAAGCTCTGGTGTCATTGCCTGCAAATCAGCCAAAGCAGAAGTTAAGTGACAGGGTTATTGTGATTTAGAAAACCGCTATTGAAATGAGGTCACTTGAATAAGGACTTCCCCTTTCCCCTTTCTTGTAGATGGTGACCTTAAATTATCAACTTTTCTTTCTCACGTGAAAGCTGGTTGGTGTTTTATTGGATTATTATACAAATGCGATGCTAAACCTTTAAAATAAAATGTTAATAATAAAACAAGACATATGTGTATGATATATTGCCGTTGGATGGCACCACTGAAAACGTAAAAACATTTTAGGTGGATTATTGAACATCTGAAAAATATTACGTTATATTGTTAAACTTGTCAACTATAATATTTTGGGATGGGACAGATAATAATTAAATTAATCAAGCTGTTGGCTAATTCAAACAAATCATGTACTATATTATATGCAGTACAGAACTTTTATTAAACCTACAGCAGTGCTGCATGTCCTTGCTGTGATATCTATAAGTTAGGTTTTTCTACTAACTCAGTTTGTGCAAGCATATGTTTAAAATTGCCACCATTATAGAAAGTACAATTTTTTGTACAATTGCTGGGAGGCAATAATACATAATGAAAATCAAAGAATGCCAGCACATTGCCTCTGAAGCCTGAATGTTTCTCAGATCATTTGCAGTGTAGCTGATAATGTCACGATTAAAGGCAGATAAATTAATCCACCCAATCCTCTGATTCTTGACATTTCACAATATAAAGCACAGGAGCCTGAGGGCTGGATCACGTTCATTTAAAGTACATACTGGGATGGAAATGGCCGTGCTAAGATCCCTGCATCTCTGTCAAGAAGACATACTCCTAATGAGAACTAATGAAGATGTCAGTTCTCTTTTTCCCAAGATGATCTTCTTTAAGGCTTAGCCTATCCAAAGGAACAGCAACAGCAACCTAATCTTACTTTGACATTTTGTTTCAGCACTAGCTGTAAAAATCATTAGCTGATTAGTTAAGTTGTTGTTGCCTTAATGTTCAGCTAAAAGTTATTTGACTCCACACGTTGAATAAAATGAATAGCAGTGTGAAGAAAAAAGGTATCTTACTGTAACTATCTTACAGTACATATAATCAGTCATTATTTATAGTGACTGAGGCCATTATCTTGAAGGAGTTTTGACTTGTTTTCCATATAATACAATGCTATGTTACAATGAAAAACAACTAGAAATTAAATGGAAGTGTGCCATTCGCCTGGTGTAGTACAACAACACACCAAAATAACAATAGGCTACCAACTAACATCCGCATTCTTCATTAGCATTTGAGAAACCAGCCTCTTTATATAGAAGCGGATGATAAACAGGAAACATTCATCTTGTTTACAGTAAATAATGCTGCAAATCTTATTTCAGATTGCAACAATAATTAATTGCCCGCTTAAAAGCCACCTGTTGCCAACTCCTGTGGTAATATTTGCCAGATGTGTGTTTTGCCGGATGTTACATGACATGTTCCTCCATATCTTAATAAAACTGCCTGTGGAATGCTCTTCCAATTGTTAAACTGAGGCCAGGAAGACATCATACTTGTAGGACAACAGGGACAACAAGGACCTCACCACACTCTTTGACATGCACAGCATTCCTTTATCAGACAACTTCCTGTCAACAGCCGAGTGCTTCCTGTGTCAGGGGGGCTGATGTGGGTGCATGTCTGCCCCCCCTCTGTTACTTGTGGCAGGTCTGACTCACACCACACACTGTAGCATGTGACATACACTCTATGGCACACAGCCCAATAGGCCCTCTGATGTAGTATAGGGGAATAACATCAGTTACTTGCTCATTATGGCCTGGGCCTCAAGCTCAAGACAATTACATGTAATTGAGTGCAAATATTTGAACCATTATTGCCAACTTTATGATGTCTCACATACTAACTATCATCTGTACCCAGGAGGTTTTTGCAAATCAGAGGCCATAAATTTCAACGGACAGATCCAGCCCCTGGATTTAGAAGGATTTGGATAGCAGTTCTGGTATCCAGCCAGTGTAAATGAACGTAATAGAGCATCTTTTAGAACTCGTTTCGAGCCATAAAGCAGAGCAATAAGCGGAATAGGTGTACTTTTAAAATGGTCCAACTCATAATTACTGCTGGGGCTGGTAATGACAGTATATCACACAGTACCACTCCTAGACATTTGGAGATAATCGTTAGGATTGTTTTCAGCGAAGACCTTTGAGAGAAGGCTGTCAACAGATTCCTTAAAAAGTGCTCGGCCGAATTATCTCGCAGCTAAAAACAGTACAGACTTGGATAAGCTTTGCGGCTTGGTCGTGGCCGCAGCGAGTGGGATTACTTCATATGAAGTGAAGGGTTCAAGTGCTGCTGCGTGTAAAAATGGAAGGTGCCGCTGCTGTTCTGCTGGATCTTGAGTGGGTGGCGCAGGCATGCTGCCCCCCCACTGCCTCCACAGGGCTGTTGGATGGGGTGTGCTGAGGGGGGGAAGGGGACAATGGCTGTATGGAGCCTGTGGACGAGAGGAGAAGGTCACAAGGGCGTTCCTCTCAGGTCCACATGAGTAGAGGGAGCGCTTAGTGACAGAAGGGGCTGCTGGGAGCGGGGGGGTCTTTCGGCTGCAACCATAGGCGATCCATCCATCACATGTCACTGAGTCCCTTTGGGGAATTAAGTCCATAGGCACGCTGTGAACTAACTAACTATAGAGCTAACTATGGCGTGGGGATCTGTAGGTTTCAACATCCCTATTGAATCATTATGTGGCTTTTGTCTTTATGACGTGCAGCCCAACTGAAAAGTATTATGGTTTACCTCATTCATTGTGACCAATACATATTGGTCAGTGTAATAACTTGGGTTTGGATGGCAGAAAGTGGCAAGGTGGGGCGGAAAATTGGACTTGATTAGTTTACAATACAATTAATGTGTGACATTTTTATGTGTTAAAAGGTTTGAAAATAATTAATTAGGCTTCCCGAATGGAAGTAGAAACTTGTGGCCTTGATGTTGGGCTCTGCTCAAAAGCGATAAGAAAACTTCCATTGCTTTCCTACAGTTCACACAATTCAGGAGAATAAATGCAACATTTCCTGTTTATTGTCTGATAAACACTCATACAAAATAAGTTGATTTATTTCACGGTATAGCAGGCTGGCGCTTTTCTCTGAGCTTTGTTCGACAAAAGAATGACATTTCTGTAACAAAATAAAACAGCTCGAGGGCCTAGTGAAACAAACACCACACGCCATTGAAACGGCCGCAGTCGGATACGTTTTATCCTCTGGTTATTCTTAACGTCACAGACACTTACTTCAAAAACGGCACAATGACTTACACCTTTAGCCAGGCAGGGAGACCAGGGTAAATAATGGCGTTATAGAAGAAAGGTCCTTGCATCTGGCACAAGGCACAAAAGCAGGAAAAACACAAAGCAGATTCATTTTTTTTTACATTTTTTCTCATCTTGCACCTTCCCTCCTTTCATCTACTTCCCCAATAAGCTGGTATTTTGATTTGTGGAATTTTGGCAAGTGGCCCTCTTTGGCAATTCAAAGAGTTTTCAACAGGAGCATTTGTTTGGGTGTTATTATAAACCTGGACACCAACCCCCCCCAAACCTCAACTCCTCCTTCTCTTTTGCCCATGTTCCCACCTCCCTCTTTCCCCAACACCCCAGCACCCAAGCACCACCCCCCTTTGCCCTGTGCGCTCTCTTTAGCCTGCGTGTGTGTGGAAGGGAGGGAGGGCTCTTCCGTGACCCACAGAGTCAATGATACATAAGCCACATGACCAACTGGGCTCCTTATCCAAGGCAAACAGGACTCGTACACACACAGGCGGACAGATCTGCATTCTGACTCCCAGCATACATACACACTTGGCTCGGCGCACCGTCCCTCTGGCGGAGCAGGGGAAAGAAGCACACGCACCTCCGCGGAGAGAGCTGCGAGACGCTGTCACACACTGATACACAAATAAGCTTTTATAGGCGCACACGCACTCAACTCAACGGACTAACGCAGAGGCACAGCCGGGGAGCCTTCACGCGAGCGTGCGCGCACACACACACGCACACACACACACACACACACACACACACACACACATACAAACATTCATATATTCATACATGTCCACGCTTTCATTTCTTTGCAACACACACCGAGGAGAAAATAGTCTCTCTCTCTCCCTCTATTTCTTGCTCGTTCAGCTGCTCAACCTCTCTCTGCCCCATTCCCTCCCTCTCTCTCTCTCTCTCTCTCTCTCTCTCTCTCTCTCATCCACACGCACAAACACACACGCGCGCGCACACACACACACACACACACACACACGCCACTACAGTAGATCAGCGAGTGACTAGCGGAGAGCCAGAAAGGGGAGTGCAGCAATGAATGTGAAGATCCTGACGCTGGCGATTGTGCTCTTCATGTGTCTGCTGTGTTCTGCCAGCGCCGGTGAGTACAGGAGCGGCCAGCCTCTCACGGCTGCTGCAGCCTCCCTTTCAACGCGTTCTAATCCTGCCCTAGTAGCGTGCACGGTCTCGTGCAGGCAGCTGTAGTTGATCAGTTATCCAGCGTGGCTATAGCCTTGTGTGGGTTCTACAAGGCAGGGACTACCTGCACCTGGCTGTGTACAGTACTGCACTGCAGTGGTTATTATGGTGTGTGTGCCTGTGTGTGTGTGTGTGCTGTTGTTGCCGAGGGTTTTATATTCCACTTGCTTATGCTCTGTTGTATTTATACTGTACATGCATGTATTGCTGCTAGCTTGCGCTTCGTGAATGCAGAGACTGTGACTTTGAGATTAAATATTTAGAGGCTTTTATTGATGGACATTTGTTTGTGCGCGTGTGCGTGCGTGCGTGCGTGCGTGTGCGTGTACCGAAGAGTGCTATTCTTGAGTGATATCGAGGCTGGATCTATGGCTGGCTGTTATGAAATGTAGCTATGCAAGGCACATGTTCTACATGGTGGGGTGGTTGCAGATGGAATTCAGCTGATTTTCCCTGTACTGTCGCTTCTATCAATATTTTATCATTGCCAAAGCTCAGATGATTCCTGTAGTGACATTAATGAGAAGTGTATTCACTGGAAGGGAACGCAGATAGCAGATGCAATACTGGTCTCTTGAGGGGGTCTTACCACGGTACGGTATGTAGTTCCTCCACAACCAGATCTCAATTACCTCATAATAATAATAATAATAATAATAATAATAATAATAATAATGACGGTGGACATCATGTTCCTTGCACGTCAAGGTATAATGTGGCTTTTAGGAATACAGTAGTGTCGTGGGGTCAGCTGTGAGACCAGATCCAGGTAGCATTGTGGTGTGATAAAACAACAGTCAGGCCTGTGCAAATGTCTAGACCTCTCCTGGGACTGTCACCTACCTACGAACTACAGCTGCCAGGCAGACTCTCTCTCTCTCTTTCACACACACACACACACAGAGAGAGAGAGACTCTGTTTATGTTTAGCCTCATGTGTTTGCATGATGTTTCACTTGTATACTGTAATATAAGCGTGTGCGTTATGCCCACCATATGTCTTGAGAATGCTGTGTAAACGGCACAGCTGTAAAATGTTGTCTCTTACATGGATCATCCAGGATGCTGTGTAGACTGTAAGGCTGTAAGATGCTGTCCACTGAGTATTGATCCATGGCTACAGCCCTCTCCAGTGTTTCCCAGTGCATTCATTACGGCGACATGCTATTTTTGTCTCAGGCTCTCGGCACACGGGTAAATGGGAAGCAATTATCTTGCATTATGGCTGGCGTTGTTTTTTTCTTTTCTTTTTTTTCCACGCCCTGTGTGTGGCCAAGCGCACGGCGCCCTGTGCCATCGCCATGGGCGCCACCAACGTAGACGGAACGAGACGGCTCGTTTAGGAGCTTATATGCCCCTTCAACGGGATTGTTCACGGTCGACTCTGTGCCTCCACGGCTGCTACTGTAGCATCAGAGCTCCACTGACACACACAGAGAGAGGGGGGAGCGAGCGAGGGAGCGCGTTGCGGCGGTGATGGGTGTGGGGAGAGGGTCTCCACGCAGCACCGCCACCCCCCCAACCCCCCAGCCACAGCGCTGTAGGCTGAGCCATCGTGGAAAGGTGTCAGGAGAGGCGGCGCATGCAGGCAGTGGGTGTGAAAGCCTTTCATCTCCGAGTCAAACGCCTTTTCTCCAGTTCACCGAGCGCTCTTCCTCACCCGGGCATCGATGTGAGGGCCGTGTGCTCGCGCATGTGTGCATATGTGTGAGAGATAAGGGGAGAATAATACCTCCCGTCTGTAACACAGGGCAGGAAGGGGGAGAGGTACAGAACGGGTACTGTACTGCATAATGTGTGTTTATGTCTAAGACAGCGGAACGTCTGTTGCAGGCAACAGGCAATGGCACACTTGGCACAGTGTTGCTTCCAGCCTTCAGTGAAGAGGAGCACACTGAGCATGTGCAAGGGCCTTGTGCTAGTATCCTGGGCCGTCACGCTTTAGATGCCATGTCAGAACACTTGTCTCGAGAGCATGGCTAACAGCTTCGGGCATGTGCTGCTCATCGCTCACTCTCCCTCTATAACGCCTGAGACGGCTATGTAAACAATGTCGTTGTTCTCCAAACAGTTTGACCTCTCAGCGCTGTCAAAGCCTCTCGGAGATTTCGATTGGCTCCCATCGTCACAGCCATGGAAATACTCTGCCAATCCCCACCTAGGGACGAGCAGGACAAAAACAACAAGAGGCGAGCTCGGATAATCACACGCATGCACGCACGCACACACGCACGCACACACACACGCTCACAATAGGTGTAATTGCTGTTGCTTGCTTTGCTCACAGTTCGAACCTGGGACACATAACACAGCCCAGATCACAGGCTTTATCTGGCAGAGAAATCGCCAAGCTTTAGAGGGAGCGAATTTAAGAGAGCTGTCAGCGAAGCTATTATTGAGGATTCATCTTTGATGTATTGTTGGGTCTGCTGGGATGACATGGCACCAGCATACTTATTCCACTTCACACAGATGCTCATCTGAAGCGTTATCGGTCTTGTAGGCCGCAGACAAGCAGGCTGTACGGCCACAGTGACTAATTGAGGGCTCTGTCGGCACGCAATGTCGACAAACAAACAAAAAAAGTAATAGGAAGTCAAGAAACCTTCTGGCTATTTTGTGTGATAAGAACAACAGGCTTAAGACAACAGTAAGCTATTTTTGTGTGCACGGGCGTGATTTTGGCTACTGTGGAGAGAATCAAAGTGGCCCACGTTTTCCAGATGTCCAGGAATAACACAATAACAGCAGTCTAGCAGTCGGCCGGAAAGCGGGTTCAGTGGAGAGGTTGTTATGGGATTGTGGAGAGTCATCGGGCCTGTTCCGAGGCGGCACAGGAGCTTTTGAGAATGGAGTGTGTTCTCGTCATTTTATGAAACATGCATGCACACTGGTGCGCTTGTGCACACACGCACACACACACACACACACACACACACACACACACACAAACAGAGACAAGGTCAATGGTGGAGATCTATTTCATGAATAGCCTAGACTTCCTCTTCACGCAGCATTGCTAGAGAACAGAGGCAACAGGCGGCAGCAGCTCCAGGATATTGTATCGTCTGCTGCAGGCAACACGAGCACACAAGCACACGCACACACACACACACACACACACACACACACACACACACACACACACACACACACACACACAGGTTGACTTGTCACTTTTCTTTATGTTCAGCATTTGTGTGTTTACACCGATGCTAAAAGATTATCTGACATATGTATCCTCAGCAGAGAAGAATCTAACTTCCTGCAGATCAGGCTAACACAGAGGTTAATGGACGCACCATCGCACATCTGTATAACATCTCCCCACTGAGACAAACATAAATATGACCCCGGGTTGCTTCTGGGGCGGCTGTGAGTTGCGGAAGAGATTTAAGGAAAATCATAACTCATTTGGTAGGGATATAAGGCTTACCTTAAGGGGTAAGTCACCGTGGAGATTTTAGCTGCTGAATACTTTGGCATATGTGACTGCCAGTTTGGTGTAATGTAATTCAGGACCTTTAGAATGAATACATCTACTCACTCAGACATTCCCCAGAGAGCTTATGCAGTGGAGAGAAGAAGGCAGGTTAAAGGACAGTCAACATAAGACGGGAGGATAGGAAGAGGGGCTATCTGGAAGCGCAAAGGTTGTGTAAGCTTTCAGTGAGTATAAGAAGCTCGTAGGACTCTGTCAAACCTCACAGCTGGAATGCCTTGGTCTGCAGTCACATTCTGGAGAAACTGCAGAAATGACAATCCTACTCTGAAGCTGATGAAGGCTCCATGCATTACGCATGCATGCACTTGCACTTGTCTTTGCGTATAGCCCCAGACACATAATGCCATTCGCTAGTCGCTCATCGCTTTGTAGCTGAAAATTATTTGCTTGCTTGCTAGGCTTTGGTTGCTTTGGTATTCCTCTCAAATATGTCCCACTAGAAATGTCAGTCATCTGTCAGTCAAAGATATCCTTAGCTCCCATTGGTAGTCGCCTCGTTCACTTCGCCTCAAGTTGACACTAGTCACTCAGTACTACTTACTTTGCCTGTTACAAGCTGCTACAAGTCACTGAATATCAGTGATGTTCTTTCATCACTACATTGCTGCTAGTCATAGTGTGTGTGGGGCTTGAGACAGAAGACTTGAGTCTTTGGACACAGGGAGCGGAATAAGTCATCCTACTGTACTTGCTAATAAACCATATCCTCAGGCCAACTGTAGTCCAGACCTACTGCCAACAGTGTAATTACAGCCAGATATTTTAAAAGCAGTGCTTTTTCTCCACCGGGGTCCAATAGTAAAATGATTAATGGCTCCCTATTCAAACACTTTGTGTTAAATTTATAGTGGTAGCCCAACCATTCAGATTCTCAATCAAGATCTGAGTGCACAGTTTTATTAATAGCACACCATTCTGTAAAAAAACATTTCCTGGACCTTTTGAATAAACCTGCTTTAATTGGTTCTTGTTAAAAATGGCAATATTGCTTTCACAGAAAATGATTGGAAAACATCAACACAACCTGAACATTTATATACATAAAACTCTTGTTCATAATTGTACAAATTATTAATAAACATAGCCTACAGAAAGAAGAAAAACCACATATATTACTGCTGATGTTTTCCTGACCATTTAAACGCATTGACGACAACAGTCAGACATTTCAGATGTGCCAGCATTGTCTCCTGTTAAACTGTTCTAATGAATTCAATGTGAATTATGAGTTTGAGGACACTTAAGGTCACTATTCCTACAGTACAGTATAGTATGCTGTATCTACTGTTAACTCCATCCGCAGTATATCCAGTAAATCCCACACCACTTATTATAATTAAGACTTTATATCCTGATGGTTCAAGCCTGTCCACTTGGCCTTTTCTTCTTGCCCCAAATTTGACTTCTTACAGTACATCTGACAGCGGGCCGTCTCGGTGACATTATAAAAATCAACTCATTTATTTTATGAAACAAACAAGTTCAGTCAAAATCTGTCAGTGCTATTTCAGCTGGAGCAGAACACTTTATTAACGCACATGTAAAAAAAACATGTAAAACTTAAACAACATCGGCCAGGTGTCCTGTGTCTTAAATGATAGCATACTGTAGATGTCTTTACGCCTGGGTATATTGGGCTATATATATATATCCCCTCCCCCACTTCCATGCTCACCGCCTTAGACCATGAACAGATGTTTATGAAAGCAACAAAATACGGGATTCATAAACAGGTTTCCACATCAGGCAACAGTTTATTCAGGAAGCTAATGAAAAACAAATGTATCCGGGAGGGCTATACTCTGCTCGTACCTGCAGCCAGCGGCGTACAGCTGAACCTGTCAATAAAAGGCAGCATGGATTTTATAGCCCCATTTTACACAAGTGACCTGATTGCCCCAGAGCTTTATAGTGTTATAACATTTACCTACAGGCGCTTATCTCCTGCACAGCATATGGTGCCCATTATAGCATATGATCCACTGATCCACTTATGTATTAATAACCTTGTGAGTAAAATTCATATACTGTATTTTTTCTCTTGTATGCAATGCATTAAATAGTAGCTGAAATAGATGTCACCTTTGAGTTGCTCGGCTGATTGTGTTTGAAGAGAACCAACCTCATTAGTCTGCAGACGCTATTCGGTGGAGAGGTAACCTATTCTGATGCAATACTGATGCTATTTTCCTCCCAGCGCAGAAGCTGTGGGGAGAAGCACTGGTCCCAGTAGGGATGGGAAGCTCTTTCTCTTTCTCAGAATGGAAGAAGGCATGCCGGTTCACAGCAGGGGGGAAGGGGGGTGATATAGAGCAGGGAATTTCACATCTGATTAGCGTGTCCATGGAGACGGATGGTTGGAGGATCCCTTTGCCCTTGACACGCTGTCTCTCAACGTTATGGCAATGGTTGGTACTGTAGTCTTACCTATAGGCATGTGTGCGTGTTGGGTTCTGGCTGGAATACAAGTCTGTGGCGTTCCATTAGCATCAATCATCCTTCCAGTCTAGAAACAGGGCGGTGGGTTATCTGATTGATTACCCATGTATTAAGAGTCTCTGACTATAGGTAACCTCCTAGCCACAGTTTCACCCCTGCCAGTGAAGTGGGTTCCTGAATAATAAGGAGTCACAGGCTTCATTAGCTAGCTTGCTCAACTTTGCTGTTGGCCCTTTGAACTCACACCACTCTGATCAGAGCAGTTCACGCTGTCTAACACCTCACCCGTACGTACATCATTCAGACACACGTATGTGGTGCAGCACTTTACATGCAGCTGAATGACTCAAAGGAACACCTGCAGAAACCCGGAAAGTAGAGACCGGCGTGGCAAGTTGTGTTTCATTTGTCCTGATTCCTACACTGTAGGAAAGCCACCGTTTAGTTCCTGGGCAGGGGTTAGGTTTTAAAGCCGTCGCCGCTTTCATGCACTTTGGTTTCCTCTGTGGAGTTGACACAGACAAAGACAGCCTTCAGATCAGCCACAAGCCCGGTATTATTGCAGCACAACAATGCTGCATATCAAACAGGGTCCAAATGACAATGAATAAAGTGTCAAAACAACCACCATGTGATGGGTCAAAGGTGGGGTTATAAAAATCATAAAGACAATCACCCAGTCGACAGATCATGAAATTTGAACTTCGTGCACAGGAATTTGAACATTAAGAAGTGACATTGTCTTTCTTTTTGCTCCTAACTGAGCGCCTTTCACGTTGGCTGCCATGGAAACTTGGTTTGAAAGCCGACAGGCAATTGGTACCAGTTTCTGCCAAAGCCTCCAGTTACCGAGAAACATTATCAGCTCCATGTTTAAGGTGCAGGGTTCAGATTGTTGGGAGTTTGAATCCTGTACAATGACCAGTTGCCCCTTTTATTAAATACAGTACACCATGTGGAGTAGGATAGCAATGCAGTATTTGCAGGGACTAAGAGACAAAATCCACAGTAACATGCTGTAGGCCTGCAAAGGCTTAATCAACGCTAAAATAATGTGTTGGCTTGTATTAGCAACAATTACCACTTCCCCTCACCGTATACATGATCCTTATCTTATGTGATCATGTAGCAGGAAGCGTCTTTGGCCATGGCATGTGTTTGTCTAACTGTGTGCTGCTAGTTAGCTTGTCTGTAGCCATAGCATACCATAGCGAGGCTAATGCAACGCCTCATCTTTTAGTGAATGGAGGAAAGCACGTGACAGAGGCAGCAGCTCTCTCCAACGTCACGCTAATAACCATGGATACACACACACCAGGGCATTATTTCCTCCTCTTCTCCACAAACACTAATATGTTTGTTTTGCTCACAAGGATTACACAGGATATAGCATATAACGCGCTAAAACAGACAAGCAGAATCCAATGTGTGTGTAATGTATTTATATTAGTTTTTATATTATTTTTATATTAGTTTATTTACATTTGGAATAGGATGTGTATCTGTTTGATGACACAATACTGACACTGTTGTAACAAGAGCATGAAAAGCATTTTCAACCAAGCATTTTATTCTGAAGGAGGATGGCTGCACTGCTGTATTTGGGTCCCTTGCTCTGTATCATTTTATCAGAGAACAGATCTTAGCTTCACAATATGCAGCTCACTATCACACCCTATCACCTGTGAAAGGAGGTATTTAGCCATTGGCAGGTTGAAGTGAATCATGTGATTCTTCTGGAAGAACTGGCATCACATTGTAGGCTCTGTGAAACTAGCACCTCTGTTTTCCCTCCTGCTCCTATTATACATGCCCCCATTCGCTTCCCATTTCAGACCAGTCCTTCGATTTCTATTATATGACACCTGCTGGGTTACTCCTCACAATACCCCTTAGTGCCACATGAGATGGGCTGTAAACGCAGAAGAGAAATCCAACGTGTTGGAAATTCTCAGGCATCCGTGAAAGAGGATCAATGACACAGAATTGATTCATAACCAGCGTAGCTTCAAATGATGAGCAAGAGCAATAAACACACAGATAACATTTAACTGGATGGAAAAATCAATTCTCTGTGACGCAGAGAAAATTAAACACAGCAAGGAGTCCATTTTGACTGCCACGCTTGATTGTAGGTATTTATGCCGTACAATTTGTTGCACAGCTTGTTGCAGCTAGACAGGTAGACCCAGAGTCTGATTTTCTTCTTGTCTGATGACAGGTAATTTTTCCTAGCACTGTTATTTGGCCTGCTTGGCACCACATGAAAAAAAACAAAGGAATGAATAGCCTGTGGGTTTCTTTATTGGAGACGTTTGGTTGCACTGTGATATACAGTGTGCTCATGCAAGTCACATGGGAGATGGATGAAGCTGGCATTAGACCAGCAAACATCCATTTCTCTTCGGTGACCTGACAGGCCAGTGTCAGGAGACGTATAACTCCTCGGATGTGGATGATGGCCTGCGAGGGGCTTGGGGGTGGGCGGGGAGGTTTGCGAATCAACAGCGATAACCTGTCAGTCCTGCTCTCTTTGGCCGGGCCGGGCCGAGACAGAGTGCCCGGCCAATGAAAAAAGCCAACATAACAGATAGCACCCTGGGAGGCTGGTGAAGCCGCAGCCGACCGGCTATTCATAATCAGGCTGGAGCGCAGCCAGGCTGGAGAGACACTACTCTCCGTCTCATTCTCCTGTCTCGGAAGGTTGCATCTGCAGACTATAGCAGCAGTGGCGGCAATAACCTGACATTCCTGAAATTCCCCCTTTATTAAAGTGTAATTAGGGAATTACACCGGCTGGGCGAGAAACAAGGGACATGGTGGAATGATGGCAACACCACGATAATCAACCAATCAAAAGATAAGACGGTTGGCAGTGTGTTACTCTTTGCCTGGCTGAAGCCGAACACGAGAGTCCCTCATGGGAAAATATAAATTGGGATGTTACCGAGGCTGGATGCAATTATTGAGCAATAAGATAGCAGTGATATCTTTGTTTATGGATATGAAATATGCATTAGCTCACGATAGCCCCGCTATGGCAACAATCACAAGGCCTTATCCAATTGTAATAGCTGCCACGTGCAATCACTATAGATTTCACTGCAGATGGCTACAGATTCAAAGCTTGATATTGTTATATCATGTCTGGCAGGAAACCTTCCCCATTGGTAGTGGTAAGAGTTTATCTTCTGTACTGTAGCTGCCAGTCTTATCACTGGGACCGTGCCTATTTTTAGCAGCATTCAGTACACATTTTATATCCTGTAACCAGATGGATGGGTTGAGATTTGTCAGGAGAACTGGGGAGATGTTCTCCCCTCAAGCCCCGGCGGTGAGCGGTATCTGACAGCCTGCTCTGGCAGGAGACATCTAAATTGTCTCATTATGGACCTGGTTTCTGACAGGCTGAGCCTCTAGGAGAGGAAGAGATGTGCACACCATCTTGGATTTACTGTGTGTGTGTGTGTGTGTGTGTGTGTGTGTGTGCGTGCGCGCGCGTGTGGGAATTTTTGTACGTGTGGGAATTGGCTGTTTAAAGCAGCCTGTCACTCAAACACTATTGCTGCGCTGGAGTTTAGCTCAGTTGGCATCTCTAAGAAGGTGGCCCCCAGTAGGAAGCGTTCATTCCTCATGACTCAGGTTGGTCATAATATAACTAGAATAATAACATTACAATATCACATGGTCAGGACTAGGCCATGGTATTTTATATAATAAGGAAGGTGATTGAACGGTAAATATAAGGAGGCAGTGAAACTGACAACATCAAAATCTGATCCCTCATGGAGTTTTGACTTAATTGAAGCTCCCACATTTGTAAAATATCCTCATTAATGCTGTACTGGGTACAATAACAAAGGGATATTAGGTGGATTAGCACACTGCTTAGGAGCAGAAATTGGCTTTAGATGCTAATATACACAACTGAATGTCTGTTGCAAATGAATGATGCCAGTGTTTGTTCACAAATATAGGATGTCATGCGCTCAAAGAAGATTAGTGTGGAAATTGAATTTCAAAAGTCTGCACCTTGGAATATATAAAATATGAGACATGCTGTCTAGCTCAGTCAAACTGACTATTGTTTAAACCCTTGTGACTTCAAAAACAGTCCTGTTATTACATTATTATAGTTTGACAACACATTGATTGCAATAGGAAGGCCCACAGCGAGGTTCTCCCTAAAAGTACTGGCTTGAACATTATGAATGTTGCTTAGTCATTCATTCAAATGAATAGATCTGGCCTGTCAAAGAAGGCTGTGAATCCAGCAGAGAGGTGCTACATTAGATACCATAGGTGGTTCCTATCAGGCCAGCTTTCTTGTTAATTATAGCCTTGCTTTTTAATGCACTACTGTACATACAGCCTCCAAGTACAAGTTATCCCTGAATGATGTCCCTATACAATTTGACAAATGCTGCATAATCTTTCTTGTCATTAATTATTCTTTGAAATACATGAGACATTATTATTATATTAATATGTACAATAGAGTTTTGCCTCTCCATTATTTATTGATGGAGATGATTTTAAATTGTGTATTTATTTATTTGTTTGTCTTTGTAAATGCACTTTATGTTGAGGAAACCTCCAATTTTGTTATATGGATCTCTATACAATGACAATAAAGGATTATCTTTTATACTACTATTCTACAATATATACCAGATAATAATAGTAAAGATAGATATTACACAACTAGTTGAATGATTGCTTAACATACAGTAATGTACAATACAGTTTCAATTGCGGTTTAAGTTGCAATTTCTTTACAAAGCCATACAAAGCCTGGCCTTACTTTTGCCAAAATCTCACTGGACTGAATAAATTTGAGAACTTGAAATAATAAACATCCAATCGCATGGTAAAATACTCTCCAAAATCCTCACAAAAATGTTATACATTATCTCCAGAGGAAGAGGTTACAGAGACACGAAGGTGGATCAAACCATTTGGAACAGGGGCTTTACCAGATCAAGCCACACATATTGAGAGATGACTTAGAACATCTGGGATCACTCTTAAACACACACACACACACACTTGCACGCAGGCTCGCACACACACACACACACACACACACACACACACACACACACACACACACACACACACACACACACACACACACACACATAAACAGCCCACACATTTACACACCACACACATCCTGTGAGAGATAATGAACTATTCTGCTCGTCTCCAATCTCGGGTCCGAGACACTGTGCCAAATGACGCCCTTCTCTGGTCTGATTTCGTGTGTGTGCCATGTGCAATCTTTCAGGAGAGTGGCAGAGACATTAGACACCATGGGTTAGCGTTTGCTTAGCTGTGGCTAGACGCTCTATGCTTTGGTTCATTGATTAACTATGCCGCTGGGTGGGCTAACAGCGGCCACACACACTCATTCACTTATCCATATGTGTCTCGTTTCCCTCATCCATTATTGCTGTGATCCCTGCTAGGATCTCACTACGCTGTGAACGTGATACTCGGCTTACGCCGTTACGAGTGAAGCTGTGTTTACTGCGGCGGCCATGTTGGTTCTCTCATCATGCCGTGTGTGTTCGTGTGTTTCCCAGGTCCGATGGCCTCCACGGAGCATGGCAAAGAACTAGAAGAGCCAGCTATGGTGAGAAAGGTGGTCCAGCAGAACACAGGCCGGGGTGGCCAGAGCCACAGACCAGCTGGCTGGAAGAGGAGACGCCCAAGACCCCGTCTTTCCCACAAGGGGCCAATGCCATTCTAGAACAAGGTGAGCATTTGTCAGATATGGTTGACGCCCACACAGGAGCATTCAGGTACAGCAGCATGTGAGAGCAAGGGTGAGATACAGTACACACAACACACTCAATTGTAAGCACAGTTGCTGCTTTTCCATTTAGTTAAAAGATCCCAAAGTACATTCCCAGAATATGCTGTAAAGATTCCGTTGGACATAAAGTGAATGGTAAAGAATGATATATTGTATAGTATATTATATATTAGCAGTGGTACTTTTCTTATATTGTATACAGTCTTGTAAAGATTGACTGTGTAATGCAATGTTAATATAATGTGTAAATGAGAATACAGTACAATAACTGTTTTCTTGTATACCAACAAAGGTAGGCTACACAGTATCATACACAAGAACATTTCAGTGTCGCAGAGCAAATGGCTTAGGTTGCAGTCAGCTGTACACCCAACTTCTGAGATCTCATATTTGTATGGTGTGGAAAAATCTTTGCTGTGTTTGCATTATTTGGTCTGCTTGCTTTGGCGATATTGCATAATAATACTGTACATTCTCACGATGTAGCAATGTGGTATATTGCACCAGGACCAATTATGAGTTCAGATTGTTCAAATTCTCTTTTGGCAAGCTCATAAACATTAGTATAAACTCTATCACTGTTACAGGAAGGCAGGAAAATATGTTTAACAAATATCATGGTCACATTTTACACTCAACCCCAACACAGACACAAAGGCGTTGTTGTTATCACAGAAAGTGATAAAGTTTTAAGAGATTTTTGGACTTTAGCCTTCCAGCTGCTATACAGTAATAGCTTACTTTAGTAGCTGTAATGCTTTAATGTCATTTTTTTCTGTTATGACATGATGAGATGGTAATACTTAAACCTCACCTTTTAGTTAGTTAACCTATCTGCTGTCAGTCTGATTAAGTCGATTCAACTTCTTTCTTACTCTGAACTACAGAGAACACAAAGTATTTCGTTTCTCAGCTGTAAATCTGAAATGTAGACTATAGAATCTTTGCCAGGAAGAATATTGAACTTGGCGTCAATACAAACAAGACTGAGAAAATTATTTCATCCCTAAATTAGAGATAACATTTGACTTATTACCATTTGCTGGTCATATCTGTCAGTATATCCACTGTACAAAACAAATGTTTAATAAAAAAGTAACAGGGTTCCCTTAAAAATGGAAAGGGGTTAGTTATTGTGTTTGCAATGGTCTGCAGTGCTAGCTAATGTTAGCATAATACAATGTTGAATAGTGCCTAAATGTGGCACAGCTCTATGCCCATGAAGTGACAATCACAGGCTCCATTATGTGTCTCAAACGCTCCCACCTCAACGGGCCACAATATCGCAGCAGGAGGGTGCAGCCATGTGGGCCAGCACGAAGGACCACCATAAATTAACCACATAGTAAGAATAGGCCGAGCGCATATAGACATGTCATTCTTTAAGGGCATGGTTCATTGGTTTTAAGGGACTGAGGTTGAAAGCCAAAGTTGGAAGTGCTATTATAATAAGACGTTGCATATAGGTTTTACAATGTAAAGTGAGATGTGGCTCATTGTTTTTCTGACCCCACCTTTACTTCACATTTATGACATCAGAGGCATATAAAAAACAAATTCTACTTCTTTTCATAAAGCCTTGCTTTGCCAGTTAAACTTGAGCAACGCTCTCTATGTTGAATATATTTCCATGTTTCAACAACATAACTACAGTAGATGTATTTTTTCTTTATACATCTTGGCTCCTCATGCCATATACTCCACTCGTGTTGCCAATCCCATGGCCATGCTAATTTGCCCTGCCTGATAAGCATGCTAATTAAGTATAGTATTCTCCCAACACAGACAATAAGGTACAAACATTCTACACAAATGCCTATTTTGCAGACATTTCCAACATTCCCCTCAATCACAAGATCATATTTTTGGTATGCCCTGCCAGTTCCTTCAGCAGAATACAGCTTCAATGGAGGAATTAAGTCTTTACGAGACCTGATAAAAAGCAGTAATCAAACCATCAATGTACTCTAAGAATACATCCACCTCACTCCATTCTCCTACTTTATTCATAGCATGGGGAAAAAGCATGTGGCACAAGCAGGGTGTTTCACTCAAAATGAAACACCTATAGATCAAAGCTTGTGTTCAATGGGGACACCATGTGTCAGAATAGATCTCTTTGCATTTTGATAATAGATATCCAGGCTCACAGTAATACTGTCCGATATAATACAGATTATGAACAGTGATATACTTTTCCGTGTCTATCAACCATCCCAATCCCTTCCCTTGCATCCGGCACCATCACCCCATTTCAATGTCAAAGGCAGTTCATATATTATTCCTTGTCACCTAAGACAAACAGGGGAATGAGTTAGACTTGCGGCATTACACATACCAGATGTGAGTGAATCCTGAAAGAAGCATGATAACCCGGTCATGTACGTGAGCATCTGAGTGGCCAGAGAGCCAAATGTGCTTTTACATCTCTAAGATCTCCGCCCCACCATAGACATTTAAAAGACAGCAGGATGTTACAGATTTAAAGCCACAGGCAATTTCTGGAGAATCTCTGGAGAACATCAGCGTGAGAAAGCACAGTAAATGAATCTTTAAATGATCAGTTTCAATCCAAACAATGTAGAAATGCGCTCCCTCCAAACTCCTCCCATACTAACTTTGCAATGCAGTCATAAACCTTCCAAAAGGGCGGGTCATGTCAAGATTGTTCTAATGAGATATAGAGCAAATGCAAGAGATTTGAGATACAGCACTTTTTTATATAATTACAGAACAAAATGAAACTGCCATTCTCAAACAAAAGAATGCTCAATGAATGACCTTTGTCTCGCAACAAAGACCACAGTGACTAGCATAGTTATATCATAGGAAATAACCACAGAATGGGAGATGATGAAAGACATAGGAATATAAGATTGTCCCGTTGAGGGGATCTTACCCAATGCCCTGAGGATTGCATACTGTAGATTATTACTTTTCTCACTCACTGCCCAGGAAATGTATATAAGACCCTAAATACGGCTTGTTACATATTTAGGATTACGTTTTCTATATTGTATTTTGTTCTTGAACTTGCTATAGTAATGGAACAATAGGACAATATAGATAGCTCTGACCGTCCTAAACACCAGTACATATTCCCTTGGTGGCATCGCTAATTGGAGAGGGATTACATTTATATAGGACTTATACAGGACTCATATTCACCGATTCACCCACACACACTCATACATCGATGGTGGAGTCAGCCATGCAAGGCCCCATCTAAACACCAGGGGCAGTTAGGGTTAGGTGTCATGCTCAGGGACCCTTTGACACAGCCAGGAGGCAGAACCACTGCCTTCAAAAACTTTTATGGACCTTGGAAAACACCAAGTCTCATACTATACATTTGTACTGTATACATGTCTAATACTATATACCAAGTCTCATACTATACATTTGTACTGTATACAGTACATGTCTAATACTATACCAAGTCTCATACTATACATTTGTATTGTATACATGTCTAATCCTAATATGCCAAGTCTCATACTATACATTTGTACTGTATACATGTCTAATACTATACCAAGTCTCATACTATACATTTGTATTGTATACATGTCTAATACTATACCAAGTCTCATACTATACATTTGTACTGTATACATGTCTAATCCTATACCAAGTCTCATAATATACATTTGTGTCTTGCAGGCACTGCTTCGAGAGCCCTCCCCCAGGTCCTGATTTCTATGCTCTTCCTTTGCCTCGGGGGGCCTTGCAACAAAGGGCCAATGCTTGCCCAGCCTGAAGAGTGATGTCCATAGCACCTGCTGGTTCTCCAAGCATCTCTGTCCACAACCAATCAGGACAAGTCGCTTACCCTCAGCTCTAAGAAGAATTGGGGACAGGGAAGGGGGTGGGGGGTATTGAGCCCGAGCTACCAGATTCTATTTCTCTGTCTCTCTCACCCCTTCATTTCTCTATCGATCTCTGTCTGCTTCCAAGTGTTTGATTTCGTCTTATTTGGTTTCTAGAGCCCTTTCATAGCTATCTCCCTGTGTGCCTTGTGCACTTGGCATAACATGCAATCGAGATGGCAGTCTTAGTCTCAAAGCATCCGTCACTTCTCCGTGGTGTGGAATTCCCATCTCTCAGATTCAAGGTGACGGCAGCCGCTAATTCCATTGCTGTGTAGCTATACTACTGGCTTTAACAGTGGGAGAGGGTGCTTTTTGTGTGGAAGGGCAGTGGCAGTTTCGACAGCTGACTGCGCCAAATAATATTTAGTTCACCGATGATTCTCTTTGCTGTGTGCTGCACAATTCAATCCAACGTTTTCCTCCTCAAATAAAAGCACGGCAAAAGCATTGCCTTTTTATGTCTGGATCACCATAGCGAAATCATCACTGTTACTGGTGCTTTGTACGCAATATTTGAAGTAAGGAAACATTGGCATGAGAAGAGGATTCAATTTAACAGAAAAGCACATACTGTCAAAATGATCTGCTTTAATCAGCAGAATAATTCCTTCATTTAGAAGAATCTGTAACCCAAAGCTATTTCGGTGTGTTACTGAACCCACATGTCTACCTAAGGGTTTAGCAGTGTGCTCAAAGATACAGCCACACAGTGTCCTGCCTGGGTTGACCAGTCCACTGACCCCAGATCCAATCCCATCTGCTCACAACACTGATGCTGTGCTGGAGTGCCTCACGACTGTTAACTGGTAAGGGATGGCTCGCTCCAACGACAGACCACCTTGCCTTTTAATAAAGTGCCAAATAATTACCTACTCCACCATTCTGCCAGGAATGAAAGAACGAAAGGAAGGGAGAAATGAGTTAACACATTACCTCTTGTTTGAAGTCTTGATACACTGACACGTTAAGCATTATTACATTTCTACAAAGAGCCCATTTATGACAGTGGTAGCGAGGAGGACAGTTCAATTAGACCAAAAACTATTTTGAAGCAGACAGCTGTCAGCTCAGTAAATATGCCAACGTATTCAGCCTACCAATAGTTGTCTTACTATTTAGTATAAGATTAGGTTGAGCTTAAGATGGAGATCTTTGATTGACGGAACGCAATGCCTTTCCATCATACTGGAATATATTACTGTTTATGTTACGTTTTATGGTTGTTTTAAATTCTAGTAGGTTTGTTTCTTTTCTCTCAGGGTGCTGTGATAGCAGCCTGTGCCAGAGCAGTCTGTGTTGTGCATTTATTTAATGGGAAACACGCATACAGTACATTTATAGCATATATGAGCATATTTTCGTATTTCGTATATTGTATCTTTATTCTCCCTCTGTGTAACCCCCAGTGTAGACACCTATGTATACACCTCTCTGTGTACACCAATATAGCCATGTATCCATAGTCACTCCTTGTTACACTCAATTCTTTTCCTATGTTGGGCACTGTTGCCTTCTTAGTCTGCCCTGCCACAGCACAGGTGGTCGTGGCTTTGATCATTACGCTCATTAAATCCCATGGCTAATCTTTCTCATATGGAATTCCCCAAGGCTGGTTGGGGCCACATGGGCTATGGTCTCATTGTCAGATAGGCTTAGAATGAAACCACACCCCTCCCCTTCTGTCCAATACTGCAGATTTCTACACCTCACATAACCATGTGGGTTATCAGTTGCCAAGAGCGATTTTTTTCTGGTTATGTATTAGTTGCTGCAGAGAATTTTACTACTGGCTTTTCAGCCAGTATAGCTAATTGGACGATTCCAAGTTTATCAGATTGCACCTCTAGTCAATTAGCAACCGGCCCTACTGGAGATAATGTTGTCCAGACTGGCTTAACCTACATTTCATGTACCATTTATCTTTGTAGGCACGGCTAATGCAAATATTATAATAGGTCTTCTCTTACACCCAGAATGAGAGGCTTTTATTAGGAGAGCATCTAAAATCACAGTGGAAATCCACCCAGCCAAGCTCACCTTGATTAAAAATGTATTAAACCCTAGAGCACCGTGAAAAGTTATAATTTCTGTTGAACCATTATTATTTCATACCCTTTCAGACAGAGATGTAGATTTCATTAATGCTCCTCGGGAGTGAGACAGCTTTGCTCGAAAGCATCTCATGTATTATTGGGGGGAGATGGTGTGGGCTTGGAGATGTTAGTTCTAAGCTGCAGGAGTTGGCATACGGGGTTATGATGGCGGGTTCAAGAGTCCCCCCATTGCAATGGTTATTGTTGGGGAGCCGAGCATTGTCTGTATCCGCACTGTTCTTCATGAATGTATCCGTTCCATCTGCACCAGCCATGCTGTCCTTTCAGAGAGCAGAGCAAACCAATGTTTATGTAATGTACCGTTTCAACATGGTATGGTTATCAGTTGGATCCAAACACGAAGCCAAATATTAGTTCCTCCATGATCCAAAGCCTTCAGTAAAAAGTAATCCCTTCTATAGATGTGGCTTTGCTCCAAACCTCTGTTACGGTTCGCAAGGCTGCACTTTTGCAATTCCATTATGCTGCTGGGAAAATAAAACCAGAAAACAAGTCTCTTGGTATGGAATGGTTTTCCAGTGTATTGTGACAATGTTTGTCATTCTTGTCTCGCTGGTTGTCCAAAGCTTATGTTATGAATACAGTGTAAAACGCTGTATGGTTTGTGGATGTAACAAGATAGAAGACTAGTCTGCAGCACAATATGTCGTGGACATGTGAAAGCTTTCATGCTTCTCTTTTATCGTGCTGTAGATGCTGGCCCACATCCCTCCCTTGCACATCAGGTTAATGGGCCTTGTGGTGTAGAAGGACAAGCACACAGGCTCATACTGACATGGTAAACCAATACATTATGCTTGGGGAGCAAAACCATTGTCCTTAATGGTCTTTTCCAGCAAGGCTTACACAACAGAAATGATTCCTTTCCTATCCCTGTTTCCTCTTCAAGCCCTCTTCAGTGTGACCGTCACTAGGCCTGAGTAATGTTCCTATGCACTTGTTAGCATGTTTTCCTGGTAGGCTGTTTGTTTTAAGAACTGACCTGTTTGTGTTAGCTCTATTTTGTCCAATTGCATTTGGCAGGGAGTGTGTAAGGAGTGGGGGTGAATAGATGTGTGTAGATCTATTTTAACGATGGACACAAACATATGCTAGTGGCTATTTAGCATGCCTTTTGCAAAATCAAAAATATTTGCCCAGCCACTGACTGTTTCTTTCATGTCACATTGATTGCCCCACAACCAATTATTTTTGATTTCAATGTACACTGTAATGGGCATTTTATTTTACCCATAAATAAAAAGAGCTAGCATGCTTCACATTCCATGTTTTACCTTGTCCACCAAATTCAATAACGATGGCCTTCAGAATACGGGTGTCTGCAGGATCAAGTGTTGCATTTCAATCCAGTCCATTCACATGCTCCCACTGACTGGGCAAACTAAAGGATCATTTCATTTTGTATCTCCAATAGGAAATGTATTTGATCTGTCATCATCTTGCAGCCACTAAATTACATGTCTTAGCTCAAGCCCCTCCCTTAAATGTGACACATTTTTCATCTGTATATCCACTGTGTGAGTCACCACTATGTACCATTCAGAACAGTTTAAAGAGAATTGCAGTCTGTAGGCTTACACACCAATGCAACAGTGTTATAGGTCTCAAGCAGATGACGTTAAAAAGACAATGTATTACTCCCAAACCTCCTTAATTTTGTTTATGGTGTGTGCTCATATTACTCACCAGGCCAAATGTACAGTCCCTGTCTCTGTTTTGATGTTGAACTGGGCAAAAATAAATGAATAAATAAACAAAACAATTGTATCAGATGGTTGAAATACTGTGTACATATTTGAACTTTTGGTTTCTAATTTATAAAAGATAAGCTTTAGCTCTTTGAGTACTTATTTTATTTTTCCTTTCATGCGTAGCTTTGTGTTTTTATTTTCTATTTCTGTAAAGTGTGTAAATATATCTTTATGATAATAAGTAATATTAAAAATCTTATTTTAAGAATATGTTGTGTCATTTAATTATTTCACAATTATCCATATGGTGAATACTGACATTATGGAATGACACGTTTGTTGGTTGAAAATAAAACAAATCTGATACTAAATGTAAATTTGACATTCAGTGATATTTAGCTGGGGCCTTTACTACCCACTCAGTCAATCTCAAACTGGCCTGACCTTATTTGATTAAAATTGGATGCTTGTGCTCCAAACAGAATCAAAATATACATTATATATATCATTTACTGTATATATTTTATCCAGTAAAATGAGAATAGATCACATAGCTTTAAATCACTGAACTACACTGAACTGGAGAGATATAAATGTTATCTTATTGTCAATACTTCCAGTTAAATGGCCCCTGCTTGTAAAATCACCCAAGTCAGAAAGCACATGCACGAACCCATTGCATCAAACCATCTCAGAGCTGACATATACAGTAGCCTGGGTTTACTGCAAGCAGCACGGAAACCATTATAACCGCTGAGCATGTGCGGAGGTTAAAGATACAGTAAGTCCAACTGCAATGTTGCAATCATATGACTCATTACTGCATAATTACTGCATACAGACTGCCTTATGCACGCACCTCCGCGTCAGGGCAGTCAGAAGGCAATACAGCTAAACGTGAAGCATACATTCATTTTCCATTTCTCAAACTGTAGGCTCCACAACACCATTGGCTTACAATGTATTTGAAACAACAGGCAGCTTTAAAATCAGCAGCATTCAGAGATTAGTGTAGTTGTCGATAACTACGATGAAAATATATTAATATACACTGCAAAAATGATCTAATTTAGTGTGATAATCTAAAATATTGATGGACTTGTTTATAATATAAATGGCTTATCTAGTTACTTAACTTAAGTAAATCTTATTTAATTTCTTTCTGCACTAGCAGCCAAATATGCTTGTTTTAAACATAATAACTAATATATTTGCAGATAGGTCATGTTACTTAATTTGTGTGCAGAGTCATACAGTATGGTTAAAACTAATGTTTAGAAACACATCTGTACCCCTCCCCCTATTCTACAGTATACTGTAGAATAGAACAACTTAAATTAACATTTATAATGCTAATACACTGAAATACATTTTAGAAATACTTGTATATATTCTAATATGGTATATTCCTATCAAATAGCTGATTGTTTCACAGAACATATAATGGTTACAGAAAAGTTTTTTGACAGCAGTGATTGCGGTCATTGGGTAGACGCCACCATCACAACCCCCACCCCCACCCTTGCTGTATCGCATGGCAGCCATTCTTCCTCTCCAGGGGGACCACTGAGGGAAGTGTCTGGTTAGCACGCAGGGGCTGACATGGCATGATAGACAGGAGGTGTGCCCCTGGGCCAGAACACCCCCGAACACTCCCAAAGATATATCATCAGGCCCGGGGTCAGCTGTATAATTGGGCTAGGGGTCGCCGCGGTGATATGGAGCGTGACAACGGACCTATAGGGTTACAGTGTGGCGCGGGGTAGTGGCGGCTGTCACTGGTAGAGCTATTGCCAGGCGGGGGGGAGGCTTCAAAGAGTTCAAGGTCTGTCGGTAAGAGTTTCTCCAGCCCTGCTCACTGTGTGTCAGGAATGTGTGTCGCTGCATCCCAGGTACTGGTGGGCTACCTCAGAGAGTGAAGCCCCCCCCCCCCCCTCCCTCCATCACGGCTAGGGAAAATGGATAGGAGGGATAAGATGGATAGGAGGGATGGGAGGGATAGGAGGGATAGGATGGATAGGAGGGATAGGAGGGATAGGATGGATATGGGGGAAAGGAGGGATAGGGCGACAATGGGTAGAGCGGGGCGACAGGTGATCCTAAAAGTCGCTGGTTCGATCCCGGCTAGCTCATCACCAAGTGTCGAGGTGTCCTTGATCAAGACACCTAACCCTAACTGCTCCTGGTGGTTGGTCGCGCCTTGCGTGGCAGCAGTCACCATCGGTGCATGAATGTGTGTGTGAAGAGCTGTACAAATACAGTCCCTTTACCGCATAGGAGGCATAGGAGGCATACAGAGGAAGGCGGTCACCCTTAATAATAACTGTGCGGTTGTTCTGTGCACTGCCAGGTGCTGTGCATGCCGCAGAAACAGATTTGCAGGAGCTCCATCTGGCCTGCTTGCGCAGCAGACTCCCCAGATCAGCTCCCACCACATCATAAAAGCCTTCAGCGCTGCTGGCTGTCGGACAGCGCCACCAACACAGCCCTGTGAACCACTGGCACGTCGCCACCGACGGACACAACCCAGCCCACAGCAAGCTGTGGCTGCTTCACGTGCACTCTAATTATGCTTCACGTGCACTCTGTGATTGCAAATTAAGCACGTGCGACAAAGCAGGTGCTGCTAACCTTGCAGGTTTTGATTTCACCATTATTATTTTTATTCACATATGCACTCCTGTATTTATGTATTTCTGTATGGAGGGGGACATGAGTTAATGTGTGTGTGCGGGCGTGAACACTGTGACAGCATGCAGATCCTGCAGCCAGGCAAGGAGCAGGAGCAACACCGGCTAATGCATCTCAGCTGTGTTAACAGCCACAGCTCTGCAATGGCAACGGATCACTGGAGTGGTCGTAAAAACAAAGCCAGCGCAAACACGGGGCGGGGGGGGGAGAGGGGTCGTAACCTAGGAGGAAGGAGCTAGAGAGGGATGTAATCCTCCTGCACTGCAAGATCATTCCCCATACAGTGAAACTAAAGGTCAGAAAATGTAAAAAAGCATACAGGAAGGAAACTGAATTAAACACTCTTTTACATTGTTGTGTTCTTTGTTCCAACACAAATTCAGTGCATCAGCATGCAATGGTACTGTATAAGTAGGCTACTGTAGGTCGGTGTGCAAGTTTCATGCTCCTGAGAGAAGTTAACTGATTGGTGTTTTTTCTCACAGGACCCCTTTAGGAGTGCTGGGTGATTTTGCTCCTTTCCCTGAACTCATTTCACTCATCAATGACCGCTAGATTATACATCGTACACTTCAGCTACATTAGCCTAAGATCTCCGACCGGTGTTACGTCCCCAGTGCTGTGTCGCGCTGTGTTCGTTTGTGTGTGTTCTTTTTCTTTCCCTTTTGCTGCAGGTATG
>JAODTR010000002.1:809749-820633 GCA_025399935.1 Amblyopsis rosae | reverse complement strand
CGAGGTACTTGAACTCCTTCACTTGGGGTAAGGACTCATTCCCTACCCGGAGTAGGCACTCCATCGGTTTCCTGCTAATATAATACTACATTTCTTTATATTTTTGTTATATTGTGTAATTGTTCACGTACAGAATACAGAATATTCTAACTTCCATGTTCTATTGACCAAAGCAACAATGCGGCTTCTATGGTTCCCAAGATACTGTATGGCTGACGGACAAATACTGACAATGGACAGTATTTGTCAGTTTCATAACCATAGTAGTTTACAGCCACGGAAAAATGACTGTTACAGCTGTACATACAAATACACACCCTATTGTGTGTGTGTGTGGGGACACTATGCAGTGGTTGTGGTAGACTCTATCGTTGTACATCAGGAAGGGTTATAAAAATTCGGTCATAATCAATTTTTTATCGTTATTTTTTAAAACTATACCATAATATAAACTAGGCCTAATTATTAACGGTATTAGTTTCGTGTTCGTCTCCATTGTACACTTTTACAAGACAGCATCGGTTTAGGAGGACAGATTGATTTAAAATAAACCCATCATATGCAGCTTCATATGTCTTTTCAGTGATATTGTAGGGGTAGGGTCTTGGTTTTGATGACACACTCAATATTATGCCACTACACTTGCTTTCGGTTTCAGAAAAAGATACACTCAAATTGTTGTGATGCTGTAATCTACACAGATGCCTCGGCCGGACTTCATATTGTTCCTCGAACATTATGTTAAAGATTCAATTCCCTACCTTAGTATTAAGCCTATTGATTGTGTGTTTCTCGAATATTACATTTTTCAAACAAGTTCTTAAAATGATAGTTATAAAGTTCGGTAATATTTAGGCTGTCTAGTCACAGTGAAACCAAGATGTCCTCCCAATGTCCTACCAATGTCCTACCAGTATAGGCTAGACATGTAAGCTTTTAGCTTACAAGTCAAAGATTTCATCCAGAAGTGAAAAAACACTCAGGTGTATGCTTTGTTTACTACCTGCTGCCGGCCACTTGACTCATCACTGATTATTGATCATTGCACCGTAGCGAGGGGCGGTGTCTGCGCCCTTTTTGAGTTCTCAATATAGGAATCAATTGGAATGCTCCGCTGTAAAAATGAGCGCGCATGTTACAAACACTTGCCGTAGAGTGTTGATCGCAGCATAGTTTCAATCAACAATTAAAGACTATGATATCGGCATCCTGCTTCAGGACTAGTAGATTTCCTTGGGTGTAATCTTTCAGACTGACGGACGGCCTTCATATTTTCCTGTCAATATTCAGTCAATGACGGAAAATATTCGGTTAACGCCACCTGGCAAAATTGCCTCTGGTAAAACAGCCCTTTAATGGTGGTGTTAATGATGCTGGAAACATAGACACACACACACACACACACACACGCACAGCCATGCAAATGTACACACACAACTTATCACGTGTACAGTATAATGCTATGCAAAGCGAGGCCCAATCATACTGGAAGCTCCTTGTTATGTGGGTCAAGGACAGTGGTCCTATTCCTCCAGCGCTGTCAGATAATAGTTATTCAGCTGGAGATTTCCAGGGCCACTTCTCCCGCGCGCCAGGCACCAATGTGGCAGGCATGGCTAAAGGTCAACCCCATATATCTGCCAACCTCTGTCACAAAGACTCTAATGATTATTCTGCTGTTTGAAAAAAACAGTTCATGGTGGGGACAGTCTGAGCTAAAATAGGATTTGGACTTGTGAAACACAGATGAAAGGCCACAACACATCAGGTAAAGGCGTGTGTGTGTGCCCGTGTGTTTTTATGTGTTAAATAGGTGGGGAGAGAGAGAGAGAGAGAGTACTGTAGGTTTGTGTGTATTTCTATCTGGATGTGGCAGTAAAAATGGCACGCATAACATATGCAGGCATCCCACTGGCAGCATCGAAGGATTCCGACTCCCAATTACAGCCTTCAACTGGGCACTGCGTTTGGTCACAAAGGCCTTTGTTATCGCTGGACCCGCAAACACTGGGCGGACGGGGTCCCGGGAATGGATTGCAGCCGCGTGACATTACTGTGCTGATCGGGGGGGGGGGGCAGACCATTTCAAAAGCCAGCCTGGGTGTTTTCATCCTCTGGTATGTTTTAATTGCAAAGCACGCGCCGGGGCCCAGGCAACAGAAGACATGGAGGAAGAGCAAGGAGAGGAAGAACATGGGAGGTGTTGCTGGGACCGACCTGATAAACGCTCACATTATTGGCCATCTCATTCCTCTGCGTGTCTCTCCCTTACAGCTCTGAGAGCTCAGAGGAAGACACACAGCTCAGCTCATTATCCTTGAATATAGCTTCTGACTGAGGCAAACGTCTCTGTGTTGAATGATGGAGTGTGCCAGAGAGAAAGAGATAGAGAGAAAGAGAGAGAGAGAGAGAGAGAGAGAGAGAGAGGGTGTGTGGTGCCTTGGCGTGTTTATCAGCTGGTCTATCTGTTTGCTTTGTACGGTTGTGTGTGTGCATAATTCTCTGTGTGTAATGTGTTTGAGAGCGTAATCTTCTCTCAAAGTCAAGGATAATTAACCATAGAGTACTGAATGGTTTACATGAAGTACAGCAAAATATGCCATTTGGCCTCTCCATTCATTTTATATACTTTGAAATTAAGGCGTAATTAATAAATGAAGCCCATCAATTCAGTAATGAGTGACCTTGTGCAGTGCTTTCTACCGCCTCCAAAAAAAAAGACAAAAGTGAAAAACGGCTGTGGGGAGAAGTTGCTGCCTTCAGAAAGGCTGAATATTCATCCCAATTAATGGACGGACATTAAGGGAGCCTTCAATAAACTTCCCTTACTTAAACAGATATATAGAGCAATCCCTATGCCCTCTAATGACCACGTCCATTTGAACATCAATTAGACAGCGATTTATGCAACAGCCGTGTGAGCTCAAGAGTGTGTCTGTGGCTAACAAGGTTTAGTACTCACGTAGTCTCGCACAGCCAGCCTTGACTGCACTGGATAACTGAGTCAACACATGCCTACTTGACAGGAGAGGTATTTTGACTGACATGCACGACGACCAACTGTACATAACGCAATGACCAAATCGGAAGATAAACTTATACTGAGGAATATGTTGGGAAACTTAACAACAAGCCTGACTGGCTGCAGGTGTCGTAAATCTGTTGAATAAGGAGTTGAAGGACCTCATGTACTAACGTATTAGCGCCCGTTTTAAGCGTAAAGTCGTCGCACTGCGCCTAAAAACATGGCATTGTATGTACATACAACATACATGGATAAAAGGCTATTCTGCCTGCTGAAAAAACACAGGATCGCAAGTTGCACTTTCCTATTTATGCATATGCATTCATGGGACAGTCGAGGGGAGATTGGGAGTGTCGCGCAAACATATGGGAGGGGATGCGCAAGGAGAGAGTGATTACCTATTTCGTTGAGTGTATGAAAACTACGATGCAAAGCGCAAGTCGGTTTTGCAGTGAAAATTCTCTGCTTTTGAAAAGCAGGTGTTATCCCAGTTAGCGCGTTTCTTTTAACAGAATTAAGCAACGGCAAGATTCATCCGTGCAAGGCGATAACACAGGCCATGGAGAGATCTGCTGAGAAGATGTTATTGCTTCTATGTTGTTAAAATAAATGTTCTAGTCACCCAAACATAATTATTTTGGGGTACCTTTTATCTTATCGCTGATGAAGAGGCTGAGACTAGAGACAGTCTCTTATGTGACGTAGTGCTGATGAAGAGGCTGAGACGAGAGACGGTCTCCTAGGTAACGTAGTGCTGACACTCACATAGTCGTTCACAGGAACGTGGTCCAGGACGTCACGCGTGAACCTGTGGCCTGTCGCCTCTCCATCAGGTGTGTCCTCCATGCTTTCTGCTGCCACCACACCGCCCTCAGCATCTGCCAACGCACGGAGAGAATAGGGCAAGTTAACATACACTAGCACACGCAAGCTAGCAGGCCTGCAGTTTGACCTTAAATGTATTTAAATGTATTCAGTGGCTCCATGTTTATTACCTACATTTAGGAGAAGACAATGCACAAAGCATTCAGAGCCCCTTAAAACAACAGCTGCCATCACAATACTGTGTGCGTGCGTGCCTGTGTGTATGTTCCATAGATCCTGATGAGTATACCGTACATCTCCCTGGAGAGAAAGTGTGGAAGCGACTGTGACTCTCTCTCACCAAGTGGGGGAGAGCAGCACCCGCTCCAGCTTCTCATCTGCTTATGAAATAAGCGTCCTCTCTACAGACCCCTTGTGTGGGCAATGGAGGACGCCTTCCAGCTAGAGCTCTAACAGGCTGCGTGCTGCAGGCAGGCATGCGTGCCCCCGCCGCCCGGCCCCTCTGCACCCTACCTCTCAAGGGGGCCGGGTGGATCCAGTGGATGGGCAGCTGTTGGCAGATCTCCCAGATCTTGGAGCTGAGGAGGAACGCACGGCTGGTGATGGCCTCCTCTGAGGGCACCCACACCTGGGACTCACCCACCACCACATCCATGCCCTCTGTCTCCCCTGCCTGCAAGACACACACACACACACATATTCAACATGCACACACACAACATGCAACATGCACATGCACACACATATGCAGAAACGCATACGTAGACGCACACACACGCAACATGCACACAGACAGACATGCACACACACATGCATAGACAACCACAACCACACAGACATTCACATGAGAACAGACACACACAAACACACACAGACATACACACACAACCATACACACATGCAGTACACACACATACACAATGAAACACATATACAGTGCACACATGCATAGACAACCACAACCACACAGACATTCACATGAGAACAGATACACACACACACACACACACACACACACAAAGCCATAAAATCAGTCACGTCCACACCTACACACCACCTCTGAGCCCACACAGTCTCGTCCTCTGGCCTGCCTTCACCACCCCCTTGTCCCTGGGCCTCAGAGCTTCCACCACCATCTCACTGGCTCCACTAGGAGGATATGGAGCTCTGGCACCTCCACCCCACTGGCCTGACCTCCACTTCCTTCTCTGCTTCTCAAGCCTCCCGGCACTTCTGTGATGCACGTCCTTGGAATGCGCAGAAGATGCCGATATGACTTTTAAATGACTTCAGCAATGCTCTCTGTTGCTTGCATTGTGAGGCTGTGCTACTATTAGTATCAGTGACAGGCTCAGTAAAGCCTCCACCAACCACTATCAGTGGCTTACAGTATTATGTTGATACTGTAGTTCATGAGCTGTAAAGCAAACTATTATTGCTTAATGATAGTGGCCTGCATGTCAGAATTGTCTAACAGAGATATATGACAGGGCTTCGGTAATGCGTTCTGCAAACAGTTCACACATTTATATTCTCCGTGTAAATGTAAATACATAGGCAAACAAACTACTCTTCCACTCCCCTAGATAATTAGCTAACCATGACAGAAAAACAGTTCACTTGAAAAATGCTTTAACAAGCGGATTCTCTCCCATGGTCTTGGGCTTAATGGAACATCAGTTATGCTTGATATAGCATGGGGCTTTACAAGCAGCTAGAATCATTTATATATCAGGTCGTGCCCCCGCCTTCCTGTTCATGCCTGTCACTCTGTTATATTACAATTTATTTGCTGTACCGTTTCTTGTTTGTTGAGATGTGACATGACTGTGACCTGCAGTAAAAAAATAACATAACGTCCTAGAAGATCAAAGATTGAGCTATTGTGTGAGTGGTGTTTGTGCTTAGCCAAGGCATTGACACAATGCCCTCCACCCCTCCTCCCCCCAAACACACGTACTTTAAAGTCTATAAAGCAAGATCACGCTAAACTAATGACGACTCTGAGGACTCCATAGGTGTGGAGCTCTGTCTTTAGCAAGCGAGCTTCAAACGTATGGAACACAAACATGGTTCTGTAATTGGACCTTTTAACCGCTAAAGACAACTGAGTCTTCTCGGAGCAGCAAATGAAGGTGTGAACGTGAGCCTCTCAACATGACTCTAACTTTGCGGTTGAGGAACGACTCCAATAACTTGCAGGAGAGTGCCCGGAGGCAAGTGTATAGGTCAGCGCTTCAGCGCAGCATAGGGATTTATGAATTGACAAACTCAAAGACAACAGGATTGTGTTCCTCCCACCACCCGTTGCTTATGAGAATTACATGTATTAGACACAGAAGGCGTCTTTTCAAACATGCGACATTGGTGAATAATAGCCGACCCCTCATGTATGCTATCAAATCTATAACTGACCGCTATGTAACGGGGCTTTGGGCTGATACATGCTATTAGTGTATGTAAGCAATAAGTAACATGTTGTATTCTTCATATTCGATTCTAGGGCATGCAATTAATCCTCCTACACATGCAGTTGTGTTCACTGCAACAGTGAATGAGTGGGTCAGTGTTTGGCTCAAGGTTACAGCAGCTGGTGTCTGTATTGAACTGGTGAGTTTATTGTTACTGGAATATCTCCCTGACTACATGCAATCTACAGATCTCGTGAAAAGTGTACCCCAGAGGTACAGTATGGCTACATGGTAAAACATAAAAACCATAGAAATGGCATAATAATAATAATAATAATAATAATATCAACATTGCAAAAGTTATGAAAAAAAAATTGATATATGCTAATAAATAAAATAAAAGGATCTGTGTAATCCTGGAGAACGCAGAGCATCTCACGATCCATTTACTTTCAGAAAATGTGTTACTGCATGAACATTTTGACATCTTATGTATTTTCCTTACATATTTGTGTTGAAATAATGTTCTAGTCTGTCAAGGGCTAATTTGTTTAGGAATTATTAGCTGTTACACAACAATTTACTCTGCGATGTAAATGTTCTGCCGTTAAGTTAATTCTCAATTGCAACTTCTAAGTATGGGTTTTAACAGGTAAATACACAATGACAGTGGGAAAATAATCCAGCTGTGAGTCGGTAAATACCTTTTGGTCATCCTTATCGAGTGAGTGTTTAATGGAGCAAGTGGCATCCTTTTACACTATTCTGCTGGATGGTGGGGGGGCAGTGATTTTATCTTAGAAATGGGTATGGAATGAAGCTCAGGGATTACTCTCTCATAGAGGGAACAAATTGAAAAATGAGAAAAAAAAAGTCCTGCCAAACAATTCATGCTTGTCACCTGCTTGTTCCCTATAGATGCCCGTGTTTCCTTATCATGTGCAGTTTTTTCACATTCCAAACATTGTTTTAATATTTTTTTTCATTGTGTTTATCTGGGCTCTCTGGCCAGCCATACTGGCTCTGAGCCCACTCCACAGTAGCCAATCCCGTGGCTGGGCTACAGCAGAACCCATTAGCGGTCAACTTTAACCTCTGTGTGTGCTTCATGTTGTCAAGACCCATAGCAGATACCTGCGCCCGGGTCTCCCCTGGGACGACACGCGGAAGGCGTGCTTTACAGGAAAATGGCCCGTGCTCTAATGTGAGTGGAGGCTGCAAAGAGGTCATGTCAAGGTCAGCGCTTGTTAAACTGCTTTCAACAACATATATTCCACTCACTTCAGCCCTGCTATTTAAGAAGTGGCATGCAGGTGCAGCAAAAATACATCAAATGCCAAAATTCATTTTCCACATAAATTTAACTAGGATGGTGTGTTCACTGCTGTATACTGCTAGTGTACAGTATGTGCAATATACACCATGATATATTATTGATATATTATCATCCAGGGTGCTACAATATCTACAGTAACTCATAGACAAGTATAGCTATAATTATATTATAAGTATTGTTATATTATTATATATTGTTGATAAGAATAAATAGATTACTAACACATAAGGAGTGCTTTATGGTTTCATGAAGGAGATTTGCATTTGTATGCGTTCCCCTTCATGTACCATGGCTGGAGCAACCCACTGAAGAGTTATTGTTAACAAAAACTATCTTTATTCGAACGTTGGGCAGAATGAAGTGCTTTAATCATGCCACTGTATGGTGAATGTACGCCATGAACGAGCCACACATATTTTCCCAGGGCTTAGATGATTTGGTTTGAGATTTGTAAATTAAGCCAATTACAGACCACAGTTCACAGAAGAAACAGAATTACCAGAAACATATGGTGTTGCTTGGTCAATTAATATCTATAAACACTGATCGGATGAGAAAAAAGTGGATGCAGTCTGTTTTTCCTAATAACAGCATGTGTTCCTAAGATAGAATGATATTTGGTTTTGCATGGACTGACAATGAGCTTATTCTGCTTTCAAAACGCAGCACCATGCAGTGAGTGTCGGATATTTGCCAGCTACAATGTGAAATATAAATGAGAGTATCCTAGCAGTAGACACGTTCGAGAGAAGGATTTTCTCTTTGAACACACGGCCCACTCAGTGAATTGCACTGTGACAGTGAAAAATTGGATATTTTGATTGATGGAATGCTTTCCATCCCCCTTGCTGAAGTTCACATAGACATACAGTAGAAAACCCAGAGAAGTGAGATGAAATTTTCTGAACTTGGAGTGGTGCCTGGTGAAATGTACAAAGAAAACATCTTTAAAAAATAAAATTTGAATGGCTTACCTATCTCTCAGACCTCTCTCTCTCTCTCACTTCTCCCTTTAGGCTATTTGGCTACAGCCTTTAGAGGAGATGATTAAAAATTAATATTGGTTCAAGATTGACAGCAAACACCATTTGATGTGAGCCACAAAGGGGTTACGGGTTTGCGGGCAGCTTTTCTGAGGGTTTCATAGGCTCCACAGAACCCAGTTTATACTTCAGTGAGGGAGGCGGTGGCAGGAGGATGAGATGGACGGGCGGCACATATGGCTCTCCTCTGGTTATCTCCCTACAATATGCATGACGGCTCCTGCAACACCGACGCCCAGACAACTCAGGAAGGGGGCGTACCCGTGACTGTGTGTCCTCGGCAACCACCTCTGTCGCTGTGGGAACCTTGCTGGTTTGGGTCTTGATGTAACACCTCTGATGTTTGGCGAACCGGATTGCAGTGATTCCCTTTGAAGGAGGAAAGAAAACACGAAAGAGAAATAAATCAGAAATTCAGATGTATGCATCATTCATTAGGCTTCTGTGATATGGATATCCTGTAAGTGCCACGGTGAACGTTTTAAAATGTTTCGTTTTTTGATGATACTCAAAGTCATCCACTAATAAGCAAGGAGAGGTGGTCCTTTGATATATTCATCCTTTTTGTCTGTTGTTGCAGGCTCAGGTGCCTGACCCCTAAAACACACATTGTGCTTTCAAACTTAAATGGAAGCGATATAAGAGACATACGTGGGAGTATGTGTATGTGTTCCACCATGGCTGAGCAATAGTTCATATATCTCACGAGAGAGCCAAGTGACATGGTTGAGAATAAAGTGTTTTCTACGGAGAGTGCCCTCATTGAATTAGCCAGTCATAGGACCCCGTCACTCTGCTAATCTGTGCAGTCAAGTGAGGAGCCCCTCTCTTGACAATACTACACCATGTGGACTCACATTTCTTTTCATTCCAACACAGACGGACTCAACAGGCGAGAAATATCTGTTAATTCCTTCTGGGTGCCATTCCGTGTTAATCTAAGATATTCTCCTGGAATACATCTGAAAGGCTTTGAGTATATTAGATTGAATCCAATTTATCCTCACGTCGAGCTGAGCTGCTCATTCAGCATAGTGCATTAAAACAGACTGCGGGATCTACTACTGTCACAGCCACTTTAAACATTGTATCAAGAGAAAATTGTATAAGCGGTACCATGAAAATGGACTTGATTCCATCTAAATTTAATTATACCGACACAGTGATTGTGATGACATCTCCTTTGAATCAGTTAACTTGGCCACGCGGGCACTGTTCCCACTTTCTGTGGCGCTGTCACTCCTGGAGTCAGGCGGCAACTGGCAAGACATGATACAAAGCGAAGGTCTGTCATAATCTGCACCATGTAATTTCATCTGTGTGGAAAAGGATGGGGCAATAATGGTCTCGAATACAAAAGCATAATGTTTATGCCTGGCTTTATTGTGATGAGTCGCTGTTTAATTTGAGTCTACTGCAGCCAGCGGATAGGACAATCTTATGAGATGGCAATGATTACTGAAGTTGACCAAGCGTAAAATGAAAAAAGACACGTCATTACAGGGATGAGAAATGGAGAAAGGGTGTTGTTTTAAGAGACACTGTTAAAGTACTCATATCTATGACCACGTCTGTGAACAATATTTTAGTCAGTATCAGGGACAGGTTAAAGGTGGAGTCCGCGATGCTGGAAGGAGATTGTTGATATTTTTACTCCATCAAACCAAAAACAGGCAGGTATAGGCAGGTATACAGTGCATTACAAAAATCTAAACGGGATGAGATGAAAGCATGGATGAGCATTTCAATCTCCATTGAGGAAACCACAGATCTAATTTTGCAAATGTTTCTTAAGTGAAAAAAGCAGTTGTGGACCACAGATTGTACATGGCTATTAAAGCACAAGGATTTATCAACAAGTACACCCAGGTTTCTCATGGTAGTGCTGTCCAAAGATGATAGGGAATTTATTGCCTGCCTTATCTCGGGGGTGAGGTTGTCAAGGGCTATTATCATCACCTACGTTTTGTCTTTATTTAGCTGCAAGAAATTGTGTGACATCCAATCGTTAATGGAAGCCATACAATTTTGTAATAGAGACAGTTTTTCAAGTCTATCTGGATTCAAATAAATATATAATTGGATATCATCTGGGTAAAAATTATATGATATATCAATAAAACTATTTATAATCTGCCCTAGAGGACTGAGGAAGCATATATAAATTAAATAAAATAGGGCCTAACACAGAACCCTGGGGCACCCCACTTTCCGAAGTGGCTGAGTCTGACATAAATGTTGCTG
>JAODTR010000002.1:778564-803320 GCA_025399935.1 Amblyopsis rosae | reverse complement strand
GGGAGACATTTTGGCGGACGTGCAGACTCGAAAGCGGGCCCGCCCCGGATCCGTCCGGATCCTTTTGCTATCTGGGAAGCTAGGAGTTCAGTAAAATCAACCAGAAAAGACTCCGTTACTGGTTTTGGTGAAATATTTCATTGTAAGCATATTTTTTTGGATGTATCATACTGTCTGAGGCTTCATTGGACAGAAATGTGTTACTTAATTCCACAAAACATGTCAAATAAATGTGTAATAATTTTTTTTAAACGATCTTAACCAAACGGTTGATTTGTCACTTTATGGTAAATATATTGTTATGTTGCACCACCACATAGATTTGGTGTTGAAGAAAGAAATAAAATTAGAAGTGCAATATTTTCCTGTTTTGTAATTATTTTTGTTTTTTTAGAATGTTTTGCACTGTAGCATACAATCAGAAGTGGAATCATAAATTTAAGTATTGTGGTATCATCAGCATAGATGAGGTCAAGATAAAACATTTGAGAAATGCAAGTTTTCTTTTTGCAATATTTTCCTTTGTCAACTTGAAACAAGTAATGTTTTGTAATAGAAATAAAGTGAATCTATTGCCCATAAACATTTATTGTTGTTTATTTCTTCATAAATTAGCATTAAATTTGAATTTATCTCATGTTTTTAGTATTTTACCACTTTATTACTTTAACCATGAAACGACATCTCAACCATTTGGTAGAGGCCTATATTAAAAAACTGTGGGGTCACTTGAAAAAATTATAATTGATTGTGACCCAAGAGAACAAGAAATGCAAAAAAAAAAAATTCCATTGCTTTTTTCTTGGTGGGGTTGTTAAAGGGTTAAGATAATATTAATTATGACTTCCTAGTTTTCATGATCGTGGCTTGCTTTAGACATTTGTTTAGCGCACCAGGGTTTGTCTCACATCGATCTGGATCTCATAATCGCACAACACGAAACTTAACTGTACCATACAGTAAAGTTAGTTTTTGTCTTACCTTTGATGTCCTGTTCTTGTGTTAATGTTGGTATTTCCTCTTGCTTATTTGGCTTCAGAAAGCGAAAAAATACGACACCTCCCTCTTAGGCTTGTAAAACGATGTTTAGTCTAAAACATGCATAATTTCGGCAATTCCCCTAAAAGCTTGACAAATGTGTTACCCTGCGCATAACATAGGTTTGTTTGTACATTGACCGTACTTGGAAAGGGAATATTTGCTTCTTTTTTTAATAGGGAGATATATAATGGCATGTGTTGTTGACCAACAATCATGTTGGCATGTTGACCAGTGTAGAGCCTAGTCTAGTATGTCATAACCATGTGTAACGATGTCAAAACAATTGCGCTGCAACCATAAATTACGTAAATCTTACTCTCAAATACTTCATACATGCGATGGTGCTATTTATTATAACTTTCTGGTGGTGACCTTGTAATGTGTTTCTTCTTCATGTGGGAGAGGCGGGGTTCAAGTCCCGGGTGGGATAAATTTTATTCTGGCGTTATATTTGGTTTTAATAGCTAAAAGCATAGTTGTACAGGCTTACAATTTGAGACATATTTTCTCACATTTTCAATCCCCCCCACCTAAAAAACATCTCCTGCGCCACTGGTGCAAATGATTATGAGTTTGAAATTATAAAATACTGTATGCTGGCATACTGTATACGTGCTTAGGTGAATGATTGTATGAGTGTGAAATGAAAATGGAGTGAGTTCTTGAAGGCAAGAGACAAAGGGGTCAGGACTTGAGCAAGCAACTTTTCTTTTTTTTGTTTTTCTTTTTATGCTGTTTAATTGAGTGTCAAAAACGCACTGCAATATGTCTTGGCCGACACATCGCAGCCTTTCTCGGCCATTTCAAAAGGCTCTACTTACATTTCTGAAGTCATGGACCTCCACCACCTCGTCACTCCCATTGCCCATCCTGAAGATCTCAGTGTGCTGGGCAGGGTCAATCTCCATGACGCTGTCTGTCTCCATGCCATCCAACACAGCTTTATACTGATGACCATAAATCTGCAGGAAGGGAACCAGTTTGGACTGGGACTGACAACTCATTTCCCTAGAAAAGTACAATGCTGGAGAGCATCACTTTCATCATAACCTAATACACTAGTAATCATACTGTATTTACACGTGTAGTTTAAATGTGTTGAATACTGTATACTGTGAGTAAGTATACACTTTACATATTATACACATTATATGCAGTAGCTGCGTATACCAGTATACTGTACCTGTACAGCTGCTCATTAATGCAAATGTTTAATTAACAAATCATGTGGCAGTAACACATTTTCTAAAAGCATGGTGAACACATTCAGCTGTGGTTCAAACTAAACATCAGTGGGGAAGGAACATACTTACTGTAAAGTAAGTAAAAGTGGAAATAAGTGTAGGTGCAGACAAGGTGGTGTGAGTAACTGAGAAACTGCTAATCTCCTGGGATTTCCACACACAACAGTTTACAATACAAAAAGCATCCAGTCAGTTCAGGTCAGGAGAAGACCGGTTCAGGCTGACAGGAAGCTGACAGGAAGTCAACAGTAAAGAAGTGAAAGGTGTAAAGCAACCACTACACCATACAGTGAATACATCACAACTGAGGAACTTTTGTATATTTGACTGCCATAATCAAAAATCTAATAATCTGTGACTATCTAAATGTAAATGCAGGTGCAGTATCGACTGCATATTGACACATTTCAAATAATTAAGGGCATATCTAGTAGAAGTATACTGTGTTTATCTCTTGACTTTTCCCTTAAAGCGTGGTTGTTTATCACAACTGCTTCGTGTACTGTTCTTCGCTATGCATGGATGGCTCTTAAAATTCCCTGTCTACAAAAATGATTCATGCCCACCAGCTGAAAATATGCTATTAATATTTATGTGAGGGTTGTGTTATGATGAGAAATATATTACTGAGTTCATCTTCATCTGTCTCTATGGCAAATCAGAGCCTTGCCAATGAGACGAATGATTAATGCATATTCTCAAATGGGTGTCCATTAGGATTTATAACCACCACCAAAAGCATGTGAAGGTCCTCTGACATCCCCAAAAAGAATTAGCTTTGACTTGACATTACAATACATGTACTCAACATGTTGTGTGTCCACTTGGCAACATGCATTATGTCTAACATTTATATATCCTGCACCATGAACTGTAATGTTTTTATGGGTGTAATAATGGTCCAATGGAATATAAATCTTAATTTACACGGGTCACAAATAGCCTTGGTTTCTAAGCGAGCTACAATGTAGAAAACATAAGGCAAAGCCATATTAAAATGAGTTTGGTATTTAAGTGTCAATTGAGCAGTTATGGGAAAATCTGGACTATTAAACAGTTTCAGTCTCTGTGGTGGATTAATATTCTATTTGAGCATTTTGTTGTATATTAACATAAAGGTGAAATGGGGGAATAGATTCTGTAGTCTTATTGATTTATACTAAAACAGTGAATTACATTTTCAGCAGGCTATCACTTTTGATGAAAATCCAGCAGTGATTCTCTTCACCTCACCAGGTTGAAAAATAGATAATAATGTATTACAACAGTTTGACTTCAACTGGTTCAATATCCAAAGCCACTGCAGTGTGCACCATAATTGGCAGTCTGAAAATAGAAATAGCCTCTGTATCTTCTCATAATTTCAATTGAATTCATCAGTATTTTTTAAAACAAAATCACAGCCTTTAAACAACAACTGCTGATACATATTTTCATTTTCACAGGTGCAGTGGTTAAAATCAATCTAGCTATAATGTGTAATGTACATTATCTGTAGAAACACAGACATTGTACTTCTTGTTTTAACTCCCTATCAAAATTTCCTATGGGCTTTTAAGTATCAAACAACCTTTTCCAGGCTCCTTAACTTAACTTTGCACTCCAATAATTAAATGCAAAAAAAAACATAATTTGCTTTTCCTATGACAATAAGGAACAACAACAGTGTCAATGTAAGTTGTACTGTATTAATGTGAAGCCTACAGTATGTGGAACTATACTAAAGTATAAGGTAGAAATGCTACAGTATCATTACTTTTTCCCACAAAGTGGATATTCATTCGCAGCTAGTTTTCTTTCTGGACTCCTCTAGTCTCCCCTACACTTCCAAAAGCACGCTGACACTTAAAAAGGACAGACAGAAACAAGGGCAAATACTGTAGTTCTGAAAGCAATACAGAAAAAGAAAATGCAATGCCATTTATTAATGTGTTACTTAAGAACAGTTATCTGCCTTTGGAGGTCAGGGACATGATCCACACAATGTCATGTTACTGTAATTGCAAATTAAATACCATAACCAAAGTAGTTTTTCTGTTTTGAAGGCTGCCTATATCCGTTCACTGGAGCTGTACTGTTTAGCTTCTTGCAGTACATTAGATGCAGAACTCAGAGAGCAACGAATACGTTCACGCAGTGTGAAGCAAATTGGTGGAAGCATTCCCAGACAGTGGCTTGTTTATATTCTCTCTCTCTCTCTCTCTCTCTCTCTCTCTCTCTCTCTCTCATGCAGGCAGTCCTTAACAACCTCCACCTTGATGGTTTCAAATGCAGACCCACAGCGTGAGGAGTGAGTACGGCATGGCAGGCCTGCTGGCTTTCTGTGTGAACGAACTCTGGACCGTAGGACCGTAAGCAGAGAGTCACATTGATGCTGTTCCGGGTGAGTGGGTCAATGCGGTGACTGTATGTGTGTGTGTGTGTGCATGGAAGAGGTGGCTGTGGGGAAATAAAAAAGAAGGTATATGTTGATGTCTCCTTAGTGGTCCTTCAGGGTGGCAGATATAGGCTCCCGTCAGGTGGAACTGCATGCTTGTCACTCATACACGGAGGCTGTAGTAGCGCATAGGAGGGGCTGTATAGTGCCTCTTGGGAGCCACAGGCAGCCTTGTTGAGCAGCTCAAACACACTCACACATGGCCAGAACATCGGTCCGGGTTTAATTTCAACATTTAAGTCCTAATGCAACACCGGGAGTTTGCATTGTACGCAAGCATTTTTAAAATGGCCACCCAAGGTTTGCCATGAATAGGGACAGATTATTGCTAACAGGATTATCAACACCTTGTTTTAGCTAACAAATACCTCCTTTGTTCCCCTGGAAAACACTGCGCCACCAGCCAAGCACTGCTCATGTTTGGGTTTGAGTGTTGTTATGTGCTATCATGTTTTAAATTGAAACAGACAATGCCTCGTTTGTTTCACTTTAGTCCAAAAGATGCTGTGTCTACCACTTCAAGGGTGCCTTGCTAAATCAGTTGCAAATTCAACAAGGCCCAAAGTTATTTTATGTTTGTTTACCCGGCACAGGGTAATATTGTCTTCTTTCTTTGCAAAAGAATATACTCCAAAGAGCAGGATGTGTGAAGGTGTGGGGAGTCAGTTGTTTCTGCCACCTAAAAGTTGTCTTTGGCTCGTTTGATCGTCAGTTAGCAAAATAAACAAAACAAAAATATTTCTACTGTACTAGGGAGTTAATGCAACGTTTAGTAGGCAGCCCACATACTGTAACCTGACACGCCAGATATCTGTGTCTGTTAGACACATCCATCTGGGAAGCGTCCATTTAAACTGTTTTAATAGGGCAGGCACTTTCAACAAATACTTGGCAGGTAATTGGAGGAACCTGTGTAAACCAGCAGTCTGTTGTCACTTGTTATCCATAAATTCAAATAAAACTGATGCTATATTGCATTATATACTACGTTAACCTCTGCAGGACCCGTTATTGTTGTTAACAAGTTGTTTTCAAGTCACCTTCGTCACACCTAAACCACGCCTGTAGCTAACTACGATGCTGATTGGCCACACACTAGGCTTACCAGCCTGAAACAACAATTTCCCAGCTCTCCAGACTGATTATCACGGCAAAGTCCAACTGAAGCTCATGAGATCAGGACGGTCTCGCTAGGCAACACATTCAGGGCTTCCCTATTCCCAAACAGGTCTAATGCTAATTTCTGGTGAGCCTGTATACTGTACAATTGTACCACCATATAGGCCTGTACTCAATTGAGATCCCTCCCTGCATTCTTGCCTGTGAGGTACAGGAATACTGCTGTGCGTTATAAGCCTCTCTGTGGCTCGCAACACCACTGGCTCCTTGTTCCCCTGCAGCAGACTGCAGCAAGCAGACTTTACAGAGCTGAAGACTGTTCACATGGGCAGTCACATGAGAACTACTAATGCCTCCCAAGGGTTGCACTCTGGTTCGCCGTGTTGTTTTATTACACTTTCTCTTCTCTGTAAAGGAAAAGGGAACGTCTCTGTTAGACACATTGAAAATTGTCACTGTACAGACACAACTACAGTAGTACAGTGCAAGCTGGAATTCACACTTTCAGCCCTGTCACACACACATACACGTACGCACGCGCACACACACTTGTGTTGACAGTTGACCTGGTAAGGTTTCATTGTGTCTAATGTTGGTATGCAAAGCTAAATAAATTCACCCCTGCACACAGACAATGCACATGCACATGCACATGTACAAGCCTTGTCCAATCACAATAGCAATGACATTACATTGAAAGTGGTTATGCTGATGCAGGATTCGCTAAATGTAGAATATGCCTAAAGAAAAGGGATTTCATGGTGATCGAAAGCAAAACACTGACTCTGGTCAGGCCTTTATGCACATATGCACTACATGGAAATCATAGGTGGGGAGACTAGCCAGAAACTGTAATGAGTGAGTGAGTGATATACATTGCCCCAGTGATATACATTGAATACCGGAAGAACAGCTCTGAGATTGTCGCATTGTTTACGTTAAATATCTATGAAATGGTCGGATTAATGTAGCGAGTAACAACTGGAATATAGCCGAATGTAGGGGTGTAAAAATAATTTGTTTTATTTACAAACACACATGAGTAAAGAAAAATATATGATGCATTCAAAAAGTCAGTCAATAAGTGTAACTCGTTAATACCCACCTCTATATAAATGCACCCATTTACCATTTACCATGATGGAAATGCAGGTACCAGGGTGAGAACAAGAGGTTTTAAAACACTTAAATAAAATGACATAGGGGCCTGGTAAAGAATAATCTCTTAACATATTTCTGCATATGAGTAAGCAGAATCTGCAGACAGCGACAAAAGATAGTGGTACCAGATGCTTTCTGTTTGTAGTTGGTAGTCCAAGGAGCATTGACCAATCATGTCTGTATGGATAGCATAAGAGGCACACAATGGCCAACATGCAATCTTGGGATAAAATGTAGATTAGTCCGATGACGATTTTGCTTCTCTTTTTTGCATTCGTATATCTGTTTATGAAGATCAATCTTTTTTTTTGCATTTGTATATCTGTTTATGAAGATCAATCTTTTTTTTTGCATTCGTATTATCTGTTTATGAAGATCAGCCAAACTCAGCTCCAACTCTATTCTCACATCTCAAGTAGAATATCGGACTGTAAACGATGAGCAGCGGACGGAAGAGAAAGTCCTTGCCAGGATATCTGCTGGCTACACCGAATGCTGGAAGTGTTCCAAACATATTGGAGAAGCTTAATTGCCGTCAGACGATGCAGCCGATGGGTTCCTAGATTGAGTGTTGAATATATAAACAAATGCACCAGAAATGCAGATAAGCATGTCATTAAAACCAACCTGGGAGAAATATACGGAACAATTTCCTAGCTCTATCCTGAATAAACTAGCTCCAATGGACATATTTGTGAACAATGCAAGGGAAATAACTTCAGCAGGTATGGACCATATTCATGAGACAGATGGCCTTCACATATGCAACAATATTGAACACATGTTCAATATATCCACGTGTCAGATATTAAGTCTGCTTGTGGGTTTCTAGCAAGGTGATGGTCACAGTACAGTGTAATATTGCATTTATTTAGGGGCTGTCAATATTCACCATCTGTACACATTCTCCAAATTTTCTTTCATGACCACCTCCTTGAAAAATATGAGCGAGAGAGAGATAAAGAGAGAGAGAGAGAGAGTGAGAGCGCGAGAGAGATCTGATTGTGGTGTCTTGAGACATGGGGATTATACTTGTGGACATTGATTACTAGGCCTGTCAACTCCCAAGGCCTGTAGAATATTGATAAATGAAGCAGGAATACTCTGGGGCTGCTGTTTGGCAATGCCTTTTGAAGACGGGCAGCTGTTCTTGGACAGGAGCCATCTTAGAAAATTCAATTTAGAAAATAGCGGTCAGTCACTAATGCATCATCAACTTAGTTGGTATAGGGGAAAATGAGTCCACTGGCAGTGCATTGTATCAATCTCACTGAAGACTTGAGGGCTAGACTTGACAGCCAACAGAATACATTGGAACACGTCAATATTGGAGAAAAGAAGGTGTCACACATTTTAATGATGCATTAAAATAGTATTTATGCATTATTATTATTATAATTATTATTATTTAATGTTATTATAGTGTAGTAATGTATAGTGTTCTTATTTTAAATACCTATAGTCTTGTTTTTTCCATGTATGTATTTTCAGTTCTCCTTTGCTCTAATCACTGCTTAGATATATGAGGGGTGAAAGTAACAAAAATGAACTGATAAAATGTTGGTGATATAAATTATAGGGAATTTAAATATAACTTAAAAGTGATTTGATCATTTTATTTAAAAAAATGTTGTTACTTACACTATATTGATTACAATACATTTTTGTTACTTCCATTTATCATTTGCAGCAAGCAATATTTGTTACTTCCGCCCAAAGCCACGCCCACTCACTAACCCGATCGAGTTTGTGGCTCTCAACTTGCAGGCCTGACTGTTAGTCATGAAGTTTAACGTTTTCTAAAGTTTATTTAGTAACATAATATTATTTTTTATTATAAAGTATATATAAAAATGATTTATTTCTACCTAATCTCGTAATTACACCAACATATATCATAGAAAATAATCTGTGCCGACACAAAATAGTATTATAAAAGTTTGCTGTCAACAACAATGAAATCCAAGGAAAATCCCCCTTTTGTCATGTGCAGTTGTAGGCTAGTCTTGGTTAATATTGCTCAAGCAAGACATATAAAAAAGTTTATTTCCAGCGAATCAAATAATTATACCAGGATTGTCAAAGGGAGGCAGTCTGTGCATGCATGAAGGCTATGGCGTTGTAAACATTCCAAATTCCAAAGCACTACTCTGGCATATGGGCCTGCGGCCACAAGACTGCTGAGTCGAATCAACGTATGGAATCACGGGTAGTTACATTTTTGGAGAGGTGCACGCCAGTCTACGCCGTAGCCTCACGTGCCGGTTACGCACTATCTGTAACTGACGCCTTAGCTTTGACGCAGAAGCATAAATGGGCCTTTCATTTTAATACATTTAAGTTCAAAGATGTTCATTCTCTCTGCAACCCTTCCAACTCAAACTAATTTCTCAATAAAAGGGTCCAAGAAGCCTTTGTTACATTAAGGCTCCTGAAGATACCCAAAGGATTGTAGAATTTGAGCATTTGGCGATGCATTAATCCATTTCTTTACATCTCTTGAATCAAATTGGCATTTACAGTACATGTTGAAAGTCTCTAAATCTTTCTCTCCTGTCACACACACATACCTAACAGGATTGTAATGACCCACTTTCTCTCCTTGTCCCCTGGCGACGGTGCCGCTTTCCACGTTTGACCACCTTGCTGTGGTCGACTACAGTTTGCAGCTGCTGTTAATTTGTAGGGGCCATGTGCACCCCCCTTTTCAGCTTCGAAGCATATATGACTAATCACACCAGCCATTTTAAACAACTTGAGCTCTCTCTGGCAATAAATCACCTCGATTTGGGCTACTGTGCCCATAATAGAGAAATGTTCAGGAGGGAGTGTGCTCAGGGAGTTCTATTTACTCTTGGTCAACACTCGATTGTGAAACAAACTCAAACACTGGGACACACCATCATAAAATGCGTTGTTCGTTTTTGTCATCAAAAATCTACAAGGGGAAACGAGCAAGGATTTATTTGCTTTAACAGTCTTGGTAATATGAATTTCCCACTGGATTTTTATATTGGATTATATATTTCCTGGGAGATGTGTAAAAAGGTAGTTGGAGGTGTTGGAAAGGGAAATGCATGACAGCTTCCTGTTGTTAACCCCCCTATTGTCCTGGGGTCATTGCAACCCAAAATCATTTTCATACCTTCAATAATGATATAAAACATGAATCTGAATACATGGACTCTTATGTAGCTTCTTAAAATGATCTAAAATGTTGTACCGCACATTAACGCACACATACATGTATGCGCTTATGCGTGCACTATAGGCAATTTTATCACGATCGGGGACAACTATTTCACACCTAGTGACAGAACATTTCAACAAATTATTGACATTTCACAGGTGCTGTTAATTGATGGTTGGGTTTAATATTTCTATGCACATCTGTGTACTTTGATAATTAAACATGCAGCTCAACTAGAAATAGACTAACAAGCAGGATAGTGGGTTCATTCATGGTAAGGCTACAATGTAGCAACAGCCTTGACACTTGGCATAGACCTCGCCAGTCTATGTCATTATGCCCAAATAAGGACTTCTGGGTCTAAGCGTTTTTCCTTATGAGAAAAATGTATGGCGTTTTCGATATTCTTCCCTACCACGGTCTGTGATTAACTCATATGTTGCAAACTTACCGGTTTTGTGAAAGGCACATACTGTATTCCCACTAGAATCTACTGGTGTTTCCACATTTCGAGACCGCTAAGTAGTCAAAGTAAGCATTTTGCTATTGCTCCAGCACATATAAAATATGTCTCCCGGTGCAGGATCACTCAGCGGGAAATGTAAAAACCCAGACTGTGATGTTACCATAGCAACTTACATTAATAATTCGAACACTAAAATAAGTACGACGATTTATTTATTATACTGACACTATTAATATACATATAAAATATTACCTATTAAAACTACTAGCTTGCACACAGTTTTGTAGGGATAGCTTGCTGTTAGAAACGAGAAGGTACAAATCGAGCTGTCATGGTTTAATCTGCACCCGTAGTTTACTTTTTACTTTTGCAGTTAGCAAACAGCATATAACTTGAAAACCTCAACATATCTGAAAATGTATGCCTCAATTTACTAGTACTGAATAGAACTGGAGCATGGCAAAACCCAAAACGAAACAATAAAAAACAAATGCCATTCTTTGATGCTATTCACTTTTTATTTTAGACTCGGATGTGCTTCCGACTTCAAACTGTAACGGCACGACTAGGGCTGTCGCAGTTAAATAATTTTCCATGCAGTGATTTAAGTTGGTTTAATAGCGCGGTATGCAGTATTATCACCATATTTTTGTTTTTGTTTTGAGTGGTCAAGTGTGTGGCGGAGAGCTTCCGAAATACGTGTGGTTCTGGAGCATTAACACAATTTCTAGGCAAAGTGATTTCAGCCTGCAATGAGACAATGTGCAATGGCATATTGGCTACCAGTTTAGTGCACCTGTGTTCTGACTGTAAGTATGCAAACATGGCATAAGTTTGATCAAAATGTCATCTGAAAAATATGACCAATGAATTAAAAGCATATTAAATAGTGCAAAATCAAATGCGCAAAGCTACATAATTTGACTTACAGTAGTCCTGTTATAGACAGAAAGAAGTGATGGCACAAGTTGTTCCGTTTTCTTTCCTACAAGAAATAGACACGACCCAAAATTATTACTCAAGAAGAGTGCCACGGTGCGCTAGCTGAAGGCATGCTGCCCAAACAGAACAGATTACGGCAAAACTGTAGTAAAGTGCAGTAAAGCGTAACGTCAGAGTGTGGTAAATACATACATTCCCAAAGGCTACAACTGGCTACAACAGGGCTGGGAGAATGTGAGCTTCAATAGCGCACATTCCTTAAAAGAAACCTCACATTCGATGGGCTAGGCTCATGGGAATTTTTTTTTTTAACATTGCGATAATGGCGGTTGCTTGCCATCGCCCGGGGTTGGGCTAGCAACACCGCGATAATGCAATATTGCAGTTATCGCGACAGCCCTAGTCTTTTAATTAATCGGGACCATTTGGTAGTGAATGTCAAAAACTAGGATATTTTAGTGTTTTAGAGATACAGTATATGTCAAGACTCGGGACACACATCGTCACAATCCCGGGCAAACCGGTACATCTGGTCACTGTATTGTAGGGTCAATATGACTGAAGATTTATTTTTATATTATGAGCAGCTGTCTAACTCAGTGTTACAAACTATTCAAATATTTCCTCCTACTCTTAATACTCTATTTATGAGTTTGAGGAAATACAGCTAATAAAGTTAGAATGCTAATTATGCTCATGTATTGCAGTCTACATGGGAACACTCAGGATATTACAATATGCACCTTTAAAGATATTCACTGGAAATGTATAAAATATAATTGAACAAACCTTGGATAAATATGAAACATTATCCTCAGAGAACTAGATAACTGGCCCATATGGACTTAGTAGACGTACGTTATTGTGGAACAATTAGGAATTGCAGGGTAAAATACAGTAAGCAGGTATGGATCATGTTGCAGACAGCAGTGCAGATGGTTTTACACACTGCCACTTTAACCCTTATAACTTAATTATAAGGGTAAAGTGTACAGTACACCAGGCGCCAATACCTCTATGTTAAAGCCTTTTGATGTCTAAGCCTAGCGCACCAGCTGGACTGGACAGAGCACATTATCTCACCATCACAACAGGAAAGAATGGCTTTCCTTTTTACCCTCCAAGCTGCAACTACCATTCTAGTAGTTGAGTACATCTGAAGGCCTTAGAAATTGTGTATTTTGGACACAACACATTATATATATATCTATGATGATAACAGATATAGATACAGATATAGATGCATGAAAAATATAGCCAAACATGGCCAAGTAAATATATATATAGTTAAGTATAGAGAAAAGGCTAGATTTTTACATTCAGTGTTCTCAACCAGACATTAACACCATTCAGCTTGTATTAATTGGATTAATTAAGACTGATTGGATGGGATGAACACATTTCATTGTTTGGGTCTCACCGTTCATGTATATGAAATACTGTATTCATCAAAAGCTTCCCTTGAAGGCTCTGGTAAAAATGCATGTTTTCAACAAACCAAACATTCAAGGAACACTTTTAGAAAGAACTTAAGGCAGATATCTACTGACCTCTATGACAAATACATATCCTTGTATCTCCATTAGTCTCCAGCCAAACTACCTCCCAATGCATCAACAAGAGTGCATACTAAGATCCTGCAGATGTTTAAGGAGCATTTAGTGCCTAGTTCCTTAAATTGCTATTTACGGTTCCTTAAATTGCTATTAAAAGGAACAGCTTGTTGTGAGCACAGGAGGCCTGTAGTTTGGATCATTACAATGCACAATATAGCCTACTGTGTAATTTAGCTGGATGAAATAGCAGTATATGGAAACCAGAAAGTTATAAATGCCAGTAAGTTCTAAATCCCCAATCCTTATATTCCTTTCCAGTGGCGTTTTGCCCCAGCGAGAAGATAAAACATGCTTGCGTTAATGTAAATACTGTAGAAACATCTTTAGGCGTTTCTGATGTGGGATCAAAATGTTTTGGATGCTGCACATTTGTCGGGTGGTAGAATAGGATTGAGATCATCCACTCTAACTATATTTAGTGTCACATAAAAAATGTGTTGAGTAATTTGTTATTTGTTATGTAACAGTTATTTGTTACAAAATTTTGGGGGTCGCAGGGGTGGGTTATGATATGCAGCCCAGTCACATTTCACTTTAATTTTTAAATTGCTGGACACTGGTGCAAACTGAATCAACCGTTGTTGTTATTATTATGGCAATGAAATAGTACTGTATTGGGAATTTAAATAAATAATATGTGTCTACTTAGCAGTTTCGTTATACTGCATGCGATTATCAGGTTCTTCAGATGATAACATGACCCCTTTTAGCGGTAGTTTAGAACTGATGTCTTACCTTACTTTGATGTGTATCTTGTCTACAGACCACACTAATCCATTTGTGCAACCATGCTATTTTATTTGGAAAGTGTGCATGAATTAGGGAATTAGGGATTCCTTTTCAGACAGCATGGCAGTAGTCTCGCAGAGCCAGCCTTTCGGACACATATATTTGACGTACAAGGTATTTTGATTGACATGCACAACGAACAACTAACTCAATGACCAAGTCGGGCGTTAAAGATCGTGTAAAGCAAATAGAGATTTATTTGGAAATACTTTATGTATTTTGGGAAATCCATTCTTTTAAACATGTGAACACGGTTAACTATGTAGTATTGTATTGTAGAGTTAGACCGTTAAACTGTATTTAATAATTTCTCTGTTCAGGATTTTTTTGGGAGGGCCAGAATCGGGGGACTATATACGTAGATAATCCCCCAATTTGCATACCCCTCACACGAGGATATAAAAGCGTAGAGAAAGTTTGAATCAGATCAGTATTTATCCTGCTCCAATGCAAGTTATTAGCCTACTAAATTGACTGTCCTTCAACAGCCTACAATTCCATAGCTAAATCACTCACTGTCTTTTAACATCATACAGTCTGATAGCTACGCCTTCATTGCAGAAATAAGCACAAAATGTGATTGAGAGTCAATGTGCATTATTTGAAAGATACTGGTTTAGTAGTCTACCTACCTGCTAACACCTGGCTGCCAAATCCAGTCGGCATTCTTGTGTTGAAATCAGTATCCAAATAATCCAACAGTCTTTATGTTGTCCAATCCTCTTTCCAAAAGAAATATAAACCACATATCCAAACGAAAAAATTCAATCCAACACAAAAACAGCATCTCACGGTATCTGCAGCCGGTGTCATGCCAAATGGTGATCTGCTAAAAAGTGGTCTGTTAAAAACAGATTTCTGGTCACGAGAGCACACACAGCCCTATATTATAACCAATCTGATATTTTTTACCAGTATACATCTATTTAAAGTGAAAACACAACTCATAAAATGCACGTCTACATTTTCCCATCAATGTTCGGCTGAGGATACCTTTTTGGCACAACACCGTGGTATGGTGTTTACTGTAGAACATGCAGGTGTGGTTACAGCGCCTTCTGCTGACACAGCCCCAAGCGCTTGAGAACAGATAATGCTGGTTATATTTTCACGCTTTTGAAATGTAATTTTATATACTTGCTGACTTTTTTATTAATTTAAATTTGGCTGGGTGGTTAATATTACCTTTTTGTGTGGTGTGACAAACTCAAAACACAAATGTATGTCTGCTTTACACAATCTTTAAACTTGCAATGAGTAAAACTTAACAGAGTCTGACTGTTTTACAGGTGTAACAGGTAGGACCTTAGGACCCTGATGCTTTTATGGGAGGAGCTGTTTTGTGTGTGTGTATATATAAGGGCCTGAGATTCAGTGAGATCTGTCACGTTTGCCAGGAAGGGGGGACATAATTCTGCTTGCAGGTTGCCAGCGTTGAACTGAAACTTACTGGTAGGAGCTGACTGAAAGTGGATGTTTAGGATGGTTGGGTATTTTAAAACATAAATGTTAAGGTTTGCTTTGTATCAATTTCTGTTTATTAAACTTAAATATTTTAGATTCACCTGTGGAGAGTACTGTAGGACATTCAAGCCCTTTACCTGATGTCCGGACTTATCTAAGGCTTTCAGTCCAAGGGAACTGCCGGTACAGGTATTACCTTTTTTAGGGGTTTTAAGATTATTTTAAAGGTAATTAGTATACCTGACTAAAGTGTTTTGTTACAGATTGTGCTGGTTAGCAACACAACCACTGTTTTTCCTTAATTTAGAAGTAGTACTGTACCATTTTGGTCTCTTCTTATCATTGGTATTGTTGATTTGCCCGGGTATCTACTGTATAGCCCATTGTTTCTTTTCTTTCTTTATTTTTCCCCCACTCAGTGTGCAGTGCTAAACTTGTGTGCAGTGTGTTTTTAAAGGAACTGGTTTGCTGTGTGTAAGATCTTGTGTGAAGTGTTTGAAAGGCATCGTGCTGCTACCATATTGTGAGTATTATGTAATACAACTATTTACCTGCTATAATGTTTTGTTGACTTGATGGGTATGGTAATCAATGTTTTTGGGCCTAGTATGTCTTGTATTAATAAAATCCTCATATTTTGGTAACCACAAGCCTCTGTTACTCCATTGAACACCCTATGCGGGAACTTATACTCGTAACTGATACATTATAGTTTAGTCTGGGCCTCTCACTGGGCACAGTCCTCCTTATTGGTGGAATTCTGTGTATACTAGTCACATTTGGCATAGTCGACAGGACCCCAGTGGCTTGTGGTGTTTTATATAAAGGTCCAGGTGCCAAGAAAGTAGTGTGATAGGGAAAAACAGTGGTTGTCCAGGAGAAGATCCAGAGGACATCGTCCAGATTCCCCAGCCATCTGAAAGCAGCGTGCATCAACCGGCTATTGATTTTATTGGGCTATTGTTTGTTTTCTGTGGATTTACTCAGTTGACCTGTTTGTATATTAAAATGTCTACAGACACTGTTGAAGAGCAAGTCAGGGCTTTGACTGAACTTGTTAAACAACTACAGGCAGAAAACAATAGACTTAAAGAGGGTGTAAACAAGACCAACGCTACAGTAAATGTAGCTGTCCCAGGGCCTTCCGGCCAGGCAGTAGGTAATGGTGCCGCAAGTAATATACACTCTGAACGAGTGTATGTCTATGCACCTAGGGAGAGGAAATGCCCACGATTCTCAGGAGTTATGGCCAAAGATTCTATTACTGTTGAGGATTGGGTGGAGGAAGCACGTAAGTCGTTGGCTGCACGGCAAACCTCCCCATCAGAGCATGCAATGTTCCTCTGTGATTTGTTAGATGAGGAAGCAAAAAGGGGGGTGAAATTTAGCTCAGAGGCCAGGGCTAACCCAGTCTGTATTTTCTATTCTCACAGAACTTTGGTTGTGATGAAACTTAATATGACGCTTCAAAAACAGTTCTTTCAACGCCGGCAACGTGAAAATGAGTCAATCTGTGAATTTTCTCATGCCTTGTTAGAATTAATGGAACTGCTCAAACGTAAAGATCCCCGTGGTGTAGTAAACCCTGATTTAGTAACTCGTGATACTTTTATTGAGAATGTGTGGGATGACAGATTAAAACGTGAATTAGCCAACCAAATCCGGCAACACCCCACCCACGGATTTAAAGATGTGCGAAGTGCCGCCATTAAATGGACAAAACAAGTCCCGCCCTCTAGTGCTCAAAGAGTGCGCGCATACTCTTGTGATTTGTATACCTCAGCAGTTGGACAGGCTAAAATTGATGCTAGTGCCATTGCAGCTAGGCCCAGGGATGAGCTGGGAGAACTGAAGTAGTGTCTTCGTCAGCAGCAAGTTCGGTTAGATGCCATTCTTAAACACCTACACACCCCTCCTCCTGTAACCAACAGTGTAGTTCATACGGACCAGACCAAGAGCAGCAGGCCAAGTGCATATGTTTCAGCCAATGATAAACCCATATGCATTCGCTGCAACAAAGTAGGCCATATTGCCAGGTTTTGTTGGGTTGAGGTGAGTGGACTTACAATAGGGGAGGGAACAAGGAGACGACCAAAAAGTGGGGGTAATGATTCATTCAGCAGAGCAGCAGGAAAACTAGCGCGGGGGTCTAGTGGGCTCAAATAAAACGACTCTTCCATTGCAGCTAGTGGGACAGTGCCCAGTAGTTGAGATTAGAATTGGGGGGGGGGTGGTGGTTACATCATTGCTCAACACAGGGTCAATGGTGACAACCATAACACAAACCTTTGAGGAGCACCTCAAACCCAAGACTAGTCAGCAGCTGAAATTCTGCAACTGGCTTCAGCTGAAAGCAGCCAATGGACTGGAAATCCCCTACTTGGGATATGTTGAGTTTGATGTTTAAGTCCTGGGAAAGATTCTCCCAAAGATGAGCATCTTAGTGGCGAAAGACCCCCCCAGACCCCGCTTCTAGATGGCGGGAAAAAATCAGTGCCTGGCCTGCTTGGAATGAATGTCATTAGTGGCTGCTATCGTGAACTTTTTAGGCAGCATTGTAATCATCTGTTTGATTTCCCCCTAGTTCAGCAGGCCAGTAAGGAGTGGGCACGTGCATTATCAGAGTGCCAACAACTGGAACATCTCCAGAAGACTGGCCATGTGGGGGAGGCAGTCTCATGTCCAGGCTCTGCCATTCACATACCAGCAGGCTCCTTACAGTTCGTCCCAGCCACATGCAATCAAGGTCCCGGACCAGCTTTGACTGAAGTACTGCTGGAGCCTCTGCCCAATGGACAGGGCCATCTGCCTGTTCATCTATTGATCTCCAGTGCCCTCCTCCCAGTGTCCAGAGGGATAGTTAATATCCCTATTGTCAATGTAGGAGAAGAGGATCAGTGGTTGAAACCCCGAACGTCTTTGGGGACCCTGCATTTGGTTGATGTGCAGTCTCCCTACCAGTCCATAAGAATCGAAGAGCAATTCGAAGACCAGGACAGAATTGCATTTGTCCAGTCTACGACTGCGGGACCCGCAACCTCCTCAACCTTCCTTGATCTGGACAAGTTGAAATGGCCTGATCTGTCCCCTCAGGAAGCACAAGCAGCCAGGACCCTACTGGAGAAACATCAAGAGGCGTTCAGTCTTCATGAAGGAGATTTAGGATGCACCAACCTCATTCATCATGCTATCCCTTTATTGGATGAAACCCCGGTACGCCAACGGTATCGCAGGCTTCACCAATCCCAGTTTTCACAAAGCTCATATACAAGAACTGCTTGAGCGAGATATAGTGAGGGTGAGTTGTAGTCCTTACTCCTCACCCATCGTTGTTGTACAGAAAAAAAGATGGAGACATGCGATGTGTGGATTACCGACTACTCAACGCCAAAACCAGGAAGGACTCATACCCCCTGCCACGTATCGAAGAATCCTTGGATGCCCTCACCGGTGCAAAATGGTTCTCAACTCTTGACCTGGCATGTGGATACAATCAGGTACCAATGGCAGAGGAAGATAAGGAGAAGACTGCATTCTGCACACCATTTGGCCTTTTTGAATTCAACAGAATGCTATTTGGCCTTTGCAATGCACCAAGCACCTTCCAACGTCTGATGGAAAGCATCTTCGGGGATCAGAGCTTCCATTCACTCCTACTTTACCGGGACGATATTGTAATATTCTCTACATCGTTCAGTCAACATCTACAGCGTCTGGAGATGGTCCTGAGTTGCAAAACACAACCTGAAATTAAGGCTGTCAAAATGCTGAAGGGGAGCTATTGAAACGCCTCTGCCAGTTGTATGGGATAGAGAAAAGCAGGACAACCCCTTACCACCCTGAAGGAAATGGACAATGTGAGAGGTTCAAACGAACTCTTCATGACCTTCTGCGATCCCTTCCAGCAGAGAAGAAACAAAAGTGGCCACAATTGCTCCCTCAGTTGCTGTTTGCCTACAACACTACCATTCAACTAGTCACTCACCTTATGGATTAATGTTTGGTCAGAACAACAATTTTATCCTTATATGATGAAAAACTGTTTAATATTCAACAAGCCTGCTCTGGTGGTTTCAAGGAATAGAATACTATTAGGACAGGTAGGCTGGAAGTCCTTGGCTAGTTATGTTTGGGAATCTTGCTGTGTGTATTAGGATGAGTAGATTACATAGCGAACACCAATTGTTGCGAACACAATGTCTAAATAAAGGAGGCAGCAAACAACTGTATTATGCAATGCAAACTTGGAAAAGTCTTCAGCTTGTAGTTAATGTATTTATTTGGGACCTGTACCTGCAGTCAAAATCAACATTTTGGGGGTTTTGCTCATTTAACACTGCAGAATTTTAAATGATTTTATATCTACTGTATAATATTTCCCATGAAATCAACAGGACAAGATGAAGTAATTTACTCCTGCAGATTCAGTGCGTCATCTATTTTAAACCCGCCGCTACAGACGGATAGCATTCATTTTCTATGGATAGCAAGGCACAAAGTTAAGGTGTGTGTGTGTGTGTGTATAGGCAATGTGATTAGCACATCATGTTGTTGTATAATGGTTTTCTATGTACATTTTCTTTTTCTGTGCAGATGTGGCTTTATGCTATGAAACAGAAGTACTGCCTGCTTACTGTATATAATCTGAATATTTGCTTATACAAAACTAAGAAGGTAATGTTTTTCACTCAGTGATACTTACTTTACATTAGGGGTGTAATCAAATCAGAAAATGGTATTCGGATAAGCACAAATAGAATATTTGTATGTATGTGGACAGACAGACAGACCCACTCTCTTTAAAATAACTGGTGTTCAGTACAATAGTGAGTGCGGTGGCCGGTGGAAATTTGACTGCTAGCAGTTACAGACAAGGTAATTGAATAGAGCCGTGCTGAGTCAGATTAAGATATGCAAGGTCTAACGTTATATTGTTTTGAATCAGATCTACATATGGATTGAGATATTTGCAAAGCATGGTAAACTGTCCGTTTTTCAGACAGCATGCTATTGTTACCACCGTTGTCTAGCCTACTCACTGGTTAAGAATCTGTATCTAATTTTGACTAATCATTTGCGGTCACTGGACTGGACACATTTGGCACGACACCCCCAAACCTTTTCCATTTTCAGGAATACAAATATGAGTAATTAATTTAGCTAACAAATACAAATAAAAATACTCTCTTCAGTATTTGTAGGGCTCTGCTAATTTCTGCACATCACTACTTTACATACTGTACCTAGAAGCAGTTTCACCACTAAGTGTGGAAAACATTCCTAGGAGAATGGAGCTTTTTTAAAAAAAAACTCAGAGGTGATGGTCAGGTGTTCACATACTTAGGGTGTATAAAACATTTTCTTATGATGACTGATTTAACAGTGTCAACTAGATTTTCAAATCCTTTTACCAAAAGAAATGTAAATACATCTGAAAATGTGTACATTATTGATACATGTACTGTAGTTTAATATTATGTTATCCTGTGTAGAATAATATATTTACAAGTCATTTTGTATTGATGAGTTTTGTTCATGATTTTACATCAATTCATCAAGTTTTCTGTCCATGTGGTGTTTTCAAATTAAGTACATTATTCTAAACATTGCATAACAGACATTTCCTCAATAATAAAAAAGACATCAGAAATAGAAAGGCTTTTTTTTCATATAAATAAATAAAAGCATACTTCAACAGCTGAATGTAATGTATTTAACACTAGAACAGAACATTTTATGTCATTCTATTACTGTCATTTTATTACTTGTCTTATAATTGAGGTCTAAGTGGGCATACATACATATATATGCTATTAATGAAAGCAAACCTAAGCTAAACTAAGATAATGCTATACTGTAGCGCAGAAGTCTACAGCATAAAAAAAAAATGTATAGCACAAGTTGTATTTGTGTTAATGTATATTTTCTGACATTAAAATGTTTTGAAGAAACTAAGATGGAGATCAAATAATTTATAGGATTCCCTGCAGTACCTCTGACTCTGAGGCTCCCTTAGGGCTCCTCTCAGCCTGTTGAAGACCTCTGCTATAGCATAAACACTAAACAGGCATAAAATGCAGTTCTGAATGAATCTCCTCCACACTTAAGTCATGCATCGCAAATGTGTCTGTGGTAAACCACCATGGCGCTTCATCTTCTCCTTATCAATAAGCAGAAAGGAAGCCCAGGGTCTCCCGAAACCGGATACTTGGCAGCGTTGAAATTAAAAAAATTATTGAACCATTGCTCAAACCAGAACCTTTCAATCTCCCCAGTATGCATTATTGATATAGAAGCTCCTTCTACTCGTGACATGTGTCACATCCGAGGAGGCCCTGTATGTAGACAACTCGCAGTGCAAGCTTCAGCCAGTGTACATTTGCTGACTACAACATCAGACAGACATAAAAGCTGGTATTATACAATATTGCCCTGTTAGCTAGCCCTTTGTGTACCGGTATGCAAATTAATCTAGCGAACTATCGATTTCTAACAAATACAATAAAGCTACTTGAAAATATAAAAATTATTTACTATTTACAATTCACCGATATGTGCAAGGGCCCATCATTGTTGCTGTTTATTTTCATTCATCTGGGTAAGTACCCTAAAACATAGGTAGCATATGCTATGCCCCATTTCTGACTAGACATGTGAAGCAGACCGTGCTTGACAGGAGGGGCAGGGGTTAACAGAATGCATTGTATTCACAGCCAATCACAACATTCCCTTATTAAATATGTAGATTTCTACGCCCACTGCTACCTACATGTACTGAGAACTTCAGTGAGAGGTAGAGAAAATAGATCTAGTGACTTTTTAGAGACCATGGGGCCATATTTTAACAATCTATGCATACAGTCTAAAACACAAGGCGCAAATTGTATTTAGGGCGTGTCCAGATCCATCTTTGCTATTTTAACAGAAGATAAACGATCAATGCGCCAGGTGCATGGTTCCAAAGGCTTGGCATTTCATCATTATTGATGGGTATGTTTTGGGCGTAACAAACGATAAACCAAGGTGTCATCTCTTATTCCCTTTAAAAATCCAGGCACGCTTGCATCACGGGCGGATTGGTTTTTCGGCGGGTTTGGGAATGCGCTGAAGCAGACCATCTAGGTAATAGCGGGATCCCTAAAATATGTTGAAGTAGGCTACACACTATGGTGTCCCTTATATTGACCTATACATTTAAGTTTTGCTAAATCTTGCTCTCACTCCCTAAAAAGTGACTTAATGGTTAGCAAATAATTCCAGTAAATTTTGATTCAATTTGGGGGGGTATTTAGGGGCATCTATATTTTTAAGTGCATGCTGCAATAGTGGTATCGCAATAAATGCCTGTCTTGACTTACTAAGTTAAGGCTTTATTTATTTACTGTATATTGATAACATACCAACTTACACATTTTACACAAAAGCAGGAAGTGACCTCACATCAGTTATTTATTTATCTTAACTGGTGATGAGAAGGTTGCCTGGCGTAACCAAACCTAGAATTCAATTTGTGAATAAGGTCTGGCAACACTCCATTGGGAAGCGTTAACAGTTCTTTCCTCCTACTTGGCATATACCTCTGATTTTGAAACTATTTGACAGCATTTAACCAATCGGCATTGTTAAAAACTTTTGATCGCATCATCTAGCTCTACCACCATTTCGAAACATGCTTGACTTCAACTTCATCTTAGTCTCGCAGAGCCAGCCTTTACATATGTAAAGTCTGAGACACAGTGCTGGCTATCTGCGTCAGTACCCGTCTACTTGACAAGCAAGGTATTTTGATTGACAAGCACAACAACCAATTACGTACTGTAACTCAATGACCAAGTTGGACGATAAACTAAAAAACGAAACAAAATGACTGGTTACTGCTTAAAATAAATTTGTTATTTTAAATGAATAGAAAATACAAATAAATGAATGAGTGAATGACAATGCTAACAGCCAATGAAAATCTACTTGTCAATTTCGGAAAGCGCTGTCGATCTTACAGGTGTATATGCATCAGACGTTCAGCACAGAGTTGCTTATGTGACGTAGTGCTAATGAACGGAAGAGGCTGAGACTACTCAATAATCCACCCTGATTGGACCTCCAGCAGGGTGGCTGTGAAAACGCTAATGCAAACTGGTTTTCTAGGCTATATCTCAGCTAAACAAATTGAGCTGAGAGCTAATTTATTATATTATTATTTATTGTTGGGCGGAGCCAGTCTAATGAGAAGTTGGACTGTCAGCCAATAATAGTATCAGGGTCAGGACTCAAACAGCTTCTCTGTGTATCAAAACGCTGTTATTTCGTGGGGAATCAAAGACCTTCTAAAAAGGTGCATGGAATGTCCACTTCAAAGTTGATTCTGGTTTTGTACACTTGATTATAAAAATATTCTAATGTATGGTTGACTCAGCAGCTAATCAATTAATCCAATAAAATGGCAATAATAAAAGATTCCTGACCTCATGTTCTATACTACTGAGTACTATATTTATACGTGTGCAGGGGATCTGCTAAAGGAGCTACTTATATTGGTTGCAAAACAAAACGTCAGTGCAGTGGCATTTAGGTATACCAGAATTTAACCCACTAATCTTATAGACAAATGTGTGTGTATATATATATATATATATATATATATATAAGCATGTGTGTTTATATAAACATACAAATGTATAAGAGTAGTACACGGGGACATGCAGTTTTGCTTCTGTTTTGTGGGGAAGATTCCTTGGATGTGCAGCTTGCTGACAAGGCTCGCAGGCTGATTAAGGTCTGAAAACAACAATACAAGATTTGCAATGCAGATCCTAAATAAGAAGCTATCTCGCTACACAGATCTAAATCCTCCACACTAAAGCCAGGTGAGTTAAAACTGAGCAGGCATCTGGCCAATTTGTGAAGGTTGGAAAACCTTGATACACTTTACACTGGAAGACAGGTTGCAAAACCACTTTGCATTGCTCATATAATTTAATACCATTTTCAATTTGAAACGGTTAAAAGATTAAATTTGCGATACATGTTTCTAAACCATAAAATATTTAGCTGACTACTGTATTCACAAGTTATACAAGGCAAAGATAGTGGACAAGGTTTTTAAGCATCTACTGTACCAGCACTGCTGACAAGAGTAGTGGGTCAAGTACAATTATTATTATTATTATTATTATTAATATTAATATTATTATTAATATTCAAAACGGGGCCCCACCCACTCCTATTTTAATATCCCTTAGTAGTTTTACTACGGGGCCCGCAGGGAGCGAGAACTGCGGACTGCGCTT
>JAODTR010000002.1:742119-773285 GCA_025399935.1 Amblyopsis rosae | reverse complement strand
TCTTTCGGTCATGACCCACCCTTCATGACCATAGGTGAGGGTAGGAACGAAAATTGCCCGGAAGATCAAGAGCTTTGATCGGTAAAGTGCGGTAAAGTGATTGCAATACCGCTCCCGCTGCTCCGATTCACCGGCCAATCTCCCACTCCAATGTCCCCTCACTCGCGAACAAGACCCCGAGGTACTTGAACTCCTTCACATGGTGTATACATACAACATAGGGACAATTAATAACCCTCCTTCAGGGGAGGGAAATTGGACTGTCCAGCCACCCAAAAGACTGCACTACTGCTTTTATTGATATCTGTGGCCAGAGAGAGACAGGCCTGTCATCCCCAGGCAATGCAAGTCCACCGGGGCTCAACTCTGACTGGACTGTTATGAGGCCAAGTTAGCCAGCCTGCACCAATGGCAGCGGCACAATCAAGCCCTGCACCACACTGAATGCTAAGCCAGATCAGTCTCGGGAGTGGTTTGTCAGGTTTTTCCAGGATAACATAGCATGAGATTATTTTGCCCTCTCTCTCGCCTGCTCCCCAACCGCCAGCCACCCCCACCGACCCCCTCTCTCTCTCTCGCTTCCTCTTTTTACTTATTTTATGTGTGTCTGCTGTTGTGAATCTCTGAGAAGACTGCCTTTTTAACCAAAGCTTTTCACGCACTTACAGCACACACACACACACACACACACACACACACACACACCACCTGATCAAATCCAGGGAATACATTTGAACTGTTCAAAGAACACATTCAAACACATTCAAAGAAACTGAGTAGCTGGTAATGTTTGCGTCATCACGTCAACACGTAGCAATAAAATGGGCCTCATGCCCGATGCTGGAACAAGTATTACAGTGATGGAGTGTAGTGTTTAAAAGTGGCACATTCATAGGGCAAAGTCCCCATTACCATGAAGGCACTAGTGGCTCAAGTTATGATTATGGAAAGCAATAAACCTGACGCCCTCCATGTTACAACATCCATCAAACAGACAACAAGTGTGTGCCGATTGTTGGGGCAGGGGCTGATCACCTCAGCCTTCTGGACAGTTTACTGTAACAGGAACCTAACCTCCGCAGCGGCGCCTCACACGTCCAAATGCATTGTGAAGCAATGCAGTGCTACGGCTTGTTGAACGGTGTTCGCCACTTTGTTTATGCTACTGCTTACAGGGCTGTGTAGAAGTACCAGGTTCTTTTTTTAGCACGCACAGAGAACGGTAAGATAGCGAAAAGTGAGGATATATTTGTTGAATTCGACAAAAAATGATATTATCTTATATCTAGCTTGCAATTATATATTATATTTATATTATAAATATAGCTGACTACATCATTCACTATGTCACTCAAACTATTGGTATTACAGCACACAGTATCCTAGGGAGACCAGGAAGGATTTACAGTATTACCACTGCTAAATGAGCCGTGCCCGCTCAACACATGCAGTATATTTAGATAATATCAGATTAGATGGGCAGATCAGAGTGGTGGTATAAACACCGACCATATGTTTCCCATTCTCTTGTTCTTGAATACAATGGCAAGCAAACACATTTACGTGGCTGACATTGATCACTGTGACCTTTCTCCACATTACTGTATCCATTATTGCCACATTTGTCTTGTAGAATGATGGCTTAGCGAGACTAGGAACGATGCAAGAGAGAAAAAAATCACGTGGAGAGGAGGGGCATCTCTACGTTCTGCCCTTCCTCTCCACGTGATTCTGAGAGGACTGAGAAGGCAAGCGGCAGTGTTAATTTGTCTTTGACAAGAAAACAGCTGTAAAGACTTCCCTGGGGAAAGGGGGGGAGGGGGGGGGGGGATAAGCATGGTGTTTGGGAGATGGTATCAGGTGGGAACAATGCCCCACCCAGGCCCCACGGTAAACTTTCAGGTGTTCCATCAGCCATGTTGTGACTATTTATCAGCGTTGACATTGAATAAACACAACTCTCCACAGAGCTAATTGACCGTACACCAGGTGAGCAGCAATCTCACCGCTCGCAGACCTTGTGCATTGTCTCTTTTGGGTGTTGTGTGCTTGTGGGGGGTTTCTTTTTAAAAGAAATATGCCAGGCCTCCCAACAAAAGCAACTGATTTTCCACATTGGGGTAATCAGATCAAAATGAAATGGCTAGTGCAGTGTTGTGCCTGTGATTACACCTATTGTGCTATGCTTGGAAATAGGCTAAGAATGCTACATATCAGCGTTTAAACATTCAAGCATGAAGAACATGGTGATTCATTTAACAATGTAATCAATGTGACAGATACAGCCTATATTATACCCACTATAAGCTAAAGGACAAGGATTCCAAGAACATGTTTAATGTTCAATTCTCAATTCAAAAATGTTAAAAATATTTATTCTCTGTGGTGCTTTTAGCGGAGCAAATACTGAATGAAATCTGTTCAATGAGCCAGCTATTGCAAGCTAAATGTAAGTCAAATTCAACAAATATCTCCTTGCATTTCGCTACCTTACTGTTCTCTGTGCGTGTTGAAAAAATAATCTGATACTTCTACACACCTGTCTCCATAAATAAGAACATAAACAAAGTGGCGAACACCGCTCACATCAACAAAGCCGTAGCACTAGAGAGAGAGAGGTGGAGGGGGAGAGAGAGAGAGGGGGGGAGGGAGAGAGAGGTGGAGGGGGAGAGAGAGAGGGGGAGGGGGAGAGAGAGAGATGATCAAACCTGTTAATTGCTACCTAACTGCATAAAAGGTTCAATAATTTATGAACAAGACAACACTTTTAGAAAACATGTTTCTATTTAAAAGCAAATGGGTCATTCGGTTTCAAATGATTAATTTGTTAAATATCAACAAACTGCAAATTGAATCCTTACCACTTTTTATAAGCATGAGCACCACCAGCCATTTCACCAGAAAATTCAAACAACCATGTTATATTATTCTTCCACTCATTTGCATATCATCATATCATTCACTCTCTGTCTAGGGCCATGACCATCTGAAAACAAGGATATCTTAAGGATATCATATTGTATTTTCTGCTCACACCATACATTATTTAGTGAGAACAGCGATGATGATGCAGGTTCAAAGTTCCTATTTGAAATTATATCTTTCATGGAGTGTGTGAGTGTGTTTGTGGGGTGTGGGAACTAGTAATTCTGTGACAGGGATATTAACAAAGCCAGAATGACACAAAGCCATTCTGTGCTCTTCCCACCTCCGTTAGGGTTTCCTGGCAATACTAATTTCATACAAAAACAAATATATATGAAGGAGGATAACGTGAGGACAACCTACATAGGTTTGTACTTGCACTCATATGGGTGTGCCTACGATACTAAGGCCTAAGCCTGACAGTGAGTATTGATACTAACTCAGTCACGTCACAGCCATGGGATGGCCTAGTGGGTGCATTGTTATTGACGACAGGCCCATAGATTAAGTCTGTCAGTTCCCCTTCCGTCTTGAGCCTCTGGCAAGGGCTGGTCGAGAGGAATCAATGTTTTGGGACACAGTATGGACGAAGACCATAATAATAAGGTCATCTTTTGCTGCAGCCAAAATAAGCGTGGCCATCTCACGCTTCCAGAATCGATGCAGCGCTGTCTGTCAACGGGCGTCTCACGGCTAGCTCTGTGAGGCGGCGTCGGGCCGCGGGCTGAGCTCCAGCGCTGGGGAGGGCGTGGAGGGTGATTATGCCAGCATCTGTCAGAAGGGGCTTAGATATTCCCTTCCAAGCAAACAGCAGGGACAGACTACAGAAGTGTGCCATTCCTTGGCAGCAGAGAGAAAGAAAAAAATGACATGAAATAAAATCAGTCATTCTCTGTGTACTTCCAACCGCTCTGATTCAAGCCCACCACTGCAAATGCTTCAAATGTGCTCAAAGCCCATCTCTCATGGCCTTAAATAGTCTGGCTCTGTCTTAAAGTTGAAGAATAATGGCGTAAAATTGAAAACCGTTTCATATGCACACCTGGAAAAAATAGATTAGATTGAGAATAAGACTCAGTCAGTGTCAATAGTATAATGATACTGTATGAGTCATTAGAAGTCTTTATCATCTGTTAGACCATCAGAGACAGACAGAAATACATGCATGCGCACACACGCACACGCACAGACACACAAACACACACACAGTCTATGGGTAATCCCCTGGGTAAGAACTTCTGACATTTTGCCACTGAGTCCATTACTGTTCAACATTCATAAACCACAACTAGAGCCAGTTTAATGAAAATGTCTATTTTATTGGAAAATGTGAGCAATCACCGCATTCTTGTACAATCAACAATGCTGAAATATTTGGTTCTGTAGCTTTCTTTTTCAATTTCTTTTTTAATATTATATCAGTTTACTGTATAAAAAATAAAGCAACCAATGTCATTATACACATTGTACACTACATTAGAGCTACAGTACACACACAAACTGGCTATATAAGAAGCAATATGACTATATTTTCGCTGTAATACACACAAAGTGGTTTTCACCTCAGTTTGTAAGGCAATATAGAATGCTTGCTATAATGATGAATAAAAGATTAATACACAGAGCAATGACAGTCACGAAGATTAGATTCCACTGTGCTAAATGATTGACAGTTTATTAGATCAGATTAGATCAAACTGAGTGCCTACAATCAATTTCTTTCTTTCATTCTCTGACCAGAATAAGGGTGGTGAAGAAATCTGATGTCTACCATTAGATAAACATCTTGACAATCACTGACAACAGAAGACTAGGGATTTTGACATAGTGATAAAATCAATAGCACCGCACACACATCAACAGCAGGAAGTATTTTAAGGTAGGCTTAGTCCATTTCTCATGAATGTAATAGGCCTATGGCTCCACTATCAGACAAAAAATAGACTGGGACCTCTGTGCTGTGGTATATGGTACAGTTCAACCAAATTAAACATAAATATTACTTTCCCTGCACCGCCCTAAGTGGGCTTTTAGCTCTGAGCTGGCTAACAGTATTATTGCAGTTACTTAAAATTTAGAAAATAGCTTTTTTCAAGGATCCATTGCTGTTGTTCAAACGTAGTTAAATCTAAATCTATAAGTTTAGCACCTGTCAGCCAGACTAACAATTTTATTTGTGACGTCAACTCCTTCCCTCAGCCAAGGATAAAGCTGTCGAAGTGTGCTTTGTAAATATTATTGATCTAAATACGTGTAACAATGTATATGCCATGGAAATAACATAAACATTTGCTTTGTAAATATTATTTATCTAAATACGTGTTACAATGTAAATGCCATGGAAATAAAATAAAAATGTGCTTTGTAAATATCATTTCTCTAAATACATGTTACAATGTAAATGCCATGATAATAACATAAAAATGCACAGAGATAATACAGTATTCTGAGGGGAGATGGGCCTGTCAGTCAGTTGTTCAACTGTCTTAACCAAGCAGGATAATTATCATCCTTAAGCCTAGAAGAGAACACATTATTTATTTATACATTCCTTTTGTTTTGTTTTATAACAACATTATCAAATTTAAGAAATGTTGCAATGAAGATCCCATGCCATTAGAATTAAATGGATGCTCATGCAGATGCGTGGTAAGTAATAATTAAGATAATTATTTTTTGTTAAATAAAGGAAGTGTGACAAAATATGCCTGCATTTCATTAGTGTCAGAAAAAAAAGAAAAAAGAAAGAGGAATCAATACATTTTTTTTAATTATAAATAAAGTAACAGCACCCCCAAAATTAAGCACATTTATGAATAAACTGACTTAATAAATTGAACTTCTAAAACATTAAAATAATAAATAAATAGTGTGTTATGTTCCATGCTTTTAAGGGCTCTACTGAACTTCTATTGTCCTCCACTCAGGACAATAGAAGAGCTCTAATAAAACCGCAAGATGGTGCACCCTATTCAAATGTATAGAGCATTTAAATACGCAAATGCATTGACTATTTACTGTCTGTTTGTGTTGAGGCACTTTTTATGCTGTATGCACATTTCTGTGTCGAACGGGCAAGAAAACATATAGTCAAGCGGCAAGTGGACGCTAGGTGTCACCCTTGTGACTTTCAAACCAGATTGTCATCGGAAGAATATCTCAGGAAAGCAGCGATGAGAGCCGGGCTGTGTAGGCAGCCTTTGAGTGAGTGCATTAAGTCTGAGAGGGAGCTACTCTAACGAAGCGGATGTGACAAAGCTCTTAATCATATGCACAGAGTCCTTCATCACACACAGAACAAGAATGTGCGTCTGTAATCATTGTAATAATATGACTCATGAGAGTTAAAGGAGTCCAATTAACCTTAAACGTGTCATCAGAAACTTGCGTGAGACATGGTGTTACATTGATGTTCAATGAATATTAACGAAAATGCTTAATGTATGTTTATTCGTTTCTTGCATCATGCTACTTTGAATCCACAACACATGCAGAAATCCACAAATTATGCCCAGAGCTTTGGCCGTTGGCATACATTAATCCTAACAATTATTCACAGATAAACATTTTTTTGATAAACGATGGGAGAAATGGAAATGTTTTCCCTGTTCGTCAATTCTGAGGGTTTCAACTGCCTACAGAGCAACCCTCTAACAGAAAACAAATCTAAGTGTTGACAGTAAGAAAAATATCCACGACATCGGCGTTACTTTAAAATTAGCCTATAGGTGAATGTTTCATCTGCAGGCATAATTGATGTCTAATAGAGTGAAAAGAAAATACGCCTACCTCCACTCGGAAGCTGTAACTATCATATCCCTAACGCAACTCGACTAGGCCTTCTTTTGATATTGTGATATTGATTTCTCTAACTAACAGACATGCCTAAAATATAGCCTAGTTAGGTTTAAAAATTGAATGTTGCTGGAGCCCATTCACCCGTCCATCTGCAGGAGTACAGGTGGTTGGCCGAGTTTCATTGCTGTACATTGCCCCACCCACCAGCAAATCCAAGCCTCCTATGTAACCCCTGATTGGTTGAGGGGATTGCGGGTCCTGTGACTGAGCGCTCGGCGCTGAGCTGTGTGTTTGCCAGTATACACCAGTGATGCTAGAGGTGCGTGTGCCGGAGTGAACTACAGCCCGCTGGCAATGAGCGGTGGTTTGGACTCAATCAGGCTGGATATTCAAAGCTTCTAGTTAGGTGCAACTCAGCGTTAAATGGTTATTTTATAGACAGCGTGTTCTTACATTGCCCGCAACATTTTCGATGGATTTTTTGCATGGACTAACACAAACTGTGGATATGTGTTGCGTTTTCCAAGTGCGAGAAAGGCTGGAATTAAGAAGCAAGTAAACGCTTCAGGACTTGTCGAGGGAGACTACATCTGAGTGCCTGAAAATGAAAAAGATAACCATGGACTTCGGTGAAATGATAAGGCATTCCTGCAATAGCGTTCGCTGTCTATAGGCTTCACATAACTGGACTTGAGACGTTAAGTAATTTTGCGATTACAGATGCATTTAAGATTTTTTTTCATCGAATGCGCACTGTTGCTACCTGCAGAAGAGGATATTATATCACAACTTGTAATATCATGCAGAAGAAGAGGTTTATCCAAAATGCGTCCTAAATATTTTCTGGCACCAAGGTAGGCTATTGGGGAGAAATTAACATGGCTATTTGAAGACAATTGGACTTGCTCGGAATTCCAATTTTCCATTTTGTAATAGGGCTCTTTTTACTTCATTTCAGACCACTTGAAAGTGGACTATTTTCCATGTGAGCCGAGCGCAAGTGTACTTTGCCGCTTGATAAGAGCTGCACAGATTTACATTGTAAATCAAAACGTTCAGTATGTTTTCACGTATCTGCCCTCCCCAATGCTCCGCTCGCTGCAGTAGACCGCGGGATGCCTGAGAAGAGTATAAAGCGCTTCTTTCATAGCAATCATAACCACCGTGATATCATTTAAACACAGATGCTTCAAAACATACGGACATTTCAGTGAGATGAGAAAATTGGGATTCTCTGACATGTATTCGTGCGCTTAATCTTCAAATGTCCTTATAAGGCAGCGGCAAACTCAACAGGTATTATCCAATCTAAGGAGGAATTATGGAATTAATACAATTTATTTTTGTTGTCCTCTTTTTAATGGTCGTGGCCGAGGCCGTTATCAATCTGAAATATGGAATAAACGAGGAAATGAAGCCGGGGTCGGTGATTGGGAACGTGACTAGGGACGCGCAGAAGCAAGGATTTCAGATTGCATACCAGCCGCCCTACTTGCGGGTTATTTCCAATTCAGAGCCACGATGGGTGGAACTTAGTCCAGCCGGAATCCTTACGACCCAAATGAAAATTGACCGGGATGTAGTTTGTCGACAGAACCCCAAGTGTATTATTTCTCTAGAAGTGATGTCTAACTCCATGGAAATCTGTGTAATCAAAGTTGAAATTGAGGATTTGAATGACAATGCGCCTCGATTCCCTACAAGCCACATTGACATTGACATTTCAGAGAACGCATCCCCGGGTACCCGGTTTCCCCTAGAGGGGGCAAGCGATCCAGATTCGGGCATCTTTGGGGTTCAGTCATATTCTATCACTCCAAATGAGCTTTTCAGACTAGAAATAAAGACCAGAGGGGATGGGTCAAAAATTGCTGAGCTGGTCGTGGAAAAACCATTAGACAGGGAGACACAGTCCCACTACACATATGAAATAAGCGCAGAAGATGGAGGAGACCCTCCAAAGATAGGTGCGGTCCAGTTAAATATCAAAGTAATAGATTCAAACGACAACAACCCAGTTTTCGACGAACCAGTGTACACTGTTAATGTGATGGAAAATTCTCCCATCAACACACTCGTCATTGACTTGAACGCAACGGATCCCGACGAGGGCACAAACGGAGAGGTCGTGTACTCATTTAACAGTTACGTCACCGAGAAAACGAGGGCTGCGTTCAAAATTGACTCTAGAACTGGCATCATCACTGTAAACGGTGAATTAGATTATGAGACAACACAAATATATGAGATCGACATTCAGGCGAAAGATTTAGGTCCGAATTCTATCCCAGCCCATTGCAAAGTCACAGTCAATGTAATGGACACGAATGACAACCCACCTGTCATTAGTTTACTCTCACTGAATACAGAAATGGTGGAGGTGAGTGAAAACGCGCAGCGTGGATACGTGATTGCTTTAGTGCGAGTGTCCGACAAAGACTCTGGAGCTAATGGAAAAGTGCAATGCAGGCTTCAGGGCAATGTACCTTTCAGACTTCAAGAATATGAGAGCTTCTCAACTATACTTGTTGATGGTCGACTGGACAGAGAGCAACGGGACACATACAACCTGACTATCCAAGCAGAGGATAGTGGCATCCCTCCTTTACGCGCCACAAAGTCTCTGGTAGTCAAAGTCACAGATGAAAACGACAACCCTCCCCACTTCCTAAAGCCCCACTATCAAGAGATGGTCATGGAGAACAACCTGCCGGGTTCGTGTTTATTAGCAGTATCTGCAGAAGACCCGGACCTGGGCATGAATGGCACCGTTTCATATTCCATAGTTCCAGGAGAGATTAAACACATGGACGTGAACACGTACGTGAGCATTAACCCATCAGGCCGCATTTACTCCATGAGGTCTTTTGACCATGAATACACCAGGACTTTTGATTTCAAAGTTCTGGCCAGAGACAACGGAAACCCCTCTTTATCAAGCAATGCAACGGTGCGTATTGTCGTCTTAGACGTCAACGACAACACACCTGTAATGACAAACCCCCCGCTGGTCAATGGCACTGCCGAGGTTTCCATCCCTAGAAACGCGGGCGTGGGTTACATGGTGACACAAGTCAAAGCAGACGACTATGACGAGGGTGAGAACGGACGGCTGACCTACACAATCTCAGAAGGGGACAGGGCTTTCTTTGAAATCGACCAGGTGAACGGGGAAGTGCGGTCCACGAGGATGTTAGGAGAGAACGCCAAGCCGACCTACGAGATAACGGTTGTGGCGCGGGACCACGGGAAGCCCGCGCTGTCAGCGTCTGCGTACATTGTGGTCTACCTGTCGCCCGACCTGAACGCGCAGGAGTCTATTGGACCCATAAACCTGTCCCTCATCTTCATCATCGCCCTTGGCTCTATCGCAGCTATCCTCTTTGTCACTATGATCTTTGTTGCAGTCAAGTGCAAAAGGGATAACAAGGAGATCCGAACGTACAACTGCAGGTACTGACGACATGCCGTGTGTGTGTGTGTATGTGCGTGTGTGTGAGAGAGAGAGAAAGAGAGAGAGAGAGAGAGAGAGAGAGATGCGAGTTCTAGGTTGGTTCAGTGCATTGCTTTTGTCATTGGCTGCTGCATGCAGAGGCCCTGGTTTGAGGCAATGAAGGACTGCAGGTTTTCAGAATTGCACTAGGGCAGCTAGTAATAAAATGCCCTTAATGGCCCTTCTCCTCTAAATTATCAGACGTTTGTTAATAAATGCGACAGTGCAACTGTCTTGTCCAATTTGTGGTTGTATTGCTAGTCAAATAACTCTCACTAATATATGTACTAGACTATATTTAGTATTTAACGTTCACTAATAGGCATGTGGTTGGCTGGCTTAGTGCCTTTTTATCTGTAACCTATTATGGATACATATTCTAATACAATAAAATTCTAGATTACACATAGCATGTAAACTACTGCATAACAATAATACACACAAAAAAGTGCTGGGTTATTTTCAGCCCAACACTTTTTAGTGTGTACTACCACCACAACTAATAATAATAATCATAATAATCATAATCATATGAATAATATCAATATTAATAATAATAACAACGGTAATACTAATAAAAAAAATAGTAATACTAATAATAGTGGCAAATACAAGTATGTCTAATTATTAATAGTGCAAAGGCTTGCACCTGACAGCAGCTCAGTAACAGTATAGCTTAATGCACTTTTCACTTGGTTTATCTGGAAAGCAGAACAGTTGTTTGTTTTAGGTTATTGCACATTGAAAATTACATTTTGTTGATCAATCTGAACATCAGCTCTAGCTTTGATTTCCCTGTCTACATTATGACATAAATTTACATATAGATTGGATTTGTGAATTTAACCTGAAGCATAATCATATTTTGCTCTATACATAACTTTGTCGATGACAAAGTTAAATCAAAGGAAAAGGCCAATATTGTTATCTGATACACAGTGTTACTTGTTTCTGTGTCCTGGTCAGATGAGCAGGGTTGCCTGCATGTTATTGGCTGAGATAAGCATTTCTCCTCCATCCATATAGTAGCTAATTGGAAATAAACTGTGTATTGCCTCAGAGATAATTAAATACTATGATTTTTTTAAATAATATTAACCTACCCTTACTTTGTTGACATGGCTAGTCTTAGTTTGAGTTGTTGTTGAGGAGTGCTGTTGGGTATTGCAAAATACCCAACAGCATTGTAGCACATACGCCATTTTATTGTGGATAACCACATTTAACCTTTATAAATATATAAATAAATGCAGTATTCAAAACTGAGAGTAATGCTCTTAATCTCAAACGTGCCCCAGTTCTGCTTGTGAGTAGCCATCTCAATCTGAGGAGCTCTTATCTGCAAATTGTTGCTTTTGTTCTGTCAGTCAGCCATTTGGGCACAGAGCAGAGGCAAATGCTAAATAAGATACGCTATGATTTGACCTTTACAGATTCCTTTTGTTTATGCCTTTTATTCTGGATCAAGGGTGATGACTGTTTTTAAGATTCAATGAAAAAGAAAAATCCAAATGACAAAGTGCCATGCTGTTTCTTAGCTCTTGAAAAAAATATGGAAATAGCCTTTCAACTCAAATCTGCATCTTAGTGAGAGCGGAGTGCATTAGGGACCAGATCAAAATTTGAGCAATTAGAGTGCATTATTATGCATTGCCATATACATAGCTTTGTTGTGGACACAATCTGAAAGTTATATAAAAAGGAGGAAAAACACTGCAGATGTTAGAGACATCCTAAACTATGATGAGATACCTAATTGCAGAACACATCCCATTAAAACATGCTATACTACAAGCTTTCTTGTGTAGATTTGCAATGCTGCAGGAAGGACAGCTATTTCCCCTCACCAAGCATCCTTTGATTAGGTATGGCTGTGTTTCTCATTTGGTCTGATTAGAGTCAAAATGTTCAGCTCATGTTAGCAGCAGCCACAGAGACTAGCTAAATGAATCAGAATCTACAGTTCTCCTGCACTCCATATTGCCAGTGGGCTTGCTTGGTAATGAAAGAAGGGAAAAAAAAATGTGTGTGGGTTGTGTGCTTTGAATATGATTGCACATACCGGTAGTGGAGTGCTGTACCATTTTGTTCCTTTGCTTTGCTTCTGTGGCTTTAGCATGTTTGCATTGTGTGAGCCTGTTTGTGATGTGGTGACCGCCGAGCATGCAAACGTAAAACAATGAATGACAGCTCAATTGGCAGCTGGGTGTTGGGTGTCACTTGAGTGCAGAGGCTGAAAGAAAAGATTGGGCTCATCAAAATACAAAAACGTTTGTGTCTAAGGGGCTAAGTGGGGATAAGTCGGGATATATATAAAGAGTGCAGATGCAAACACCTCTGGACCAAAGTCTATCTGAAAAAAAGTATCAATTAGCAATTTAAAACAGCATTATGTATTAGATATCGATATTTGGGTTCACTACTTTCACCTTTATTACAATTAAAAGGTTATTTGTCACTGAATAAAAAGTAATATCTTCCAAAAAATAAAAATAAAACATATTTAAGTATTGCCAATTTAAAAAGACTTAGAGGTTTTTTCATCTGAAATCTTCACATGTATGTTCCACACTTGGATCCACCTAAAGGAGGAATTGGCTTGTTTGCTGCGTAGCTGGAGCAGCTATGCTAGCACACCTACCTTCCGAACCCCTTTTATTGTTTCACCCAAGCTCGACGGTGGCATCCAACACCACAGCCACTTAGCCCGCGCGCACAGTTGAAAACGCAGCGCCCCTGGCTGGCTTGGCGGGCCAGCTGTTTGACTGTGCGGACGGACAACGGTCAACGTAGACGGAGCACTGCTTTATTGAGTCTGTTCAGTTTCTTCTACTTGCGCAGGGTGGCGGAGTACTCATACGGCAACCAGAAGAAGTCCAGCAAGAAGAAGAAGCTGAGCAAGAACGACATCCGGCTGGTGCCGCGCGACGTGGAAGAGACGGACAAGATGAACGTGGTGAGTTGCTCGTCTCTCACCTCCTCGCTCAACTACTTCGACTACCACCAGCAGAGCCTTCCGCTGGGCTGCAGACGCGCCAACAGCACCTTCCTCAACGTGGAGAACCAGAACTCACGAAACGCAGCCCCCAACCATGGCTATCAGCACCCTTTCACCGGGCAGGGCCACCAGCAGCCTGACCTCATCATCAACGGCATGCCGCTGCCAGAGGTGAGACCCAGAGACATTATATAGGGGAGACAGACCGCTTAGAGAGTCCTCAATAGAACTCTATGGGAGAAGCACCAGAGACATTATATATAGGAGACAGACATTTTCAAGAGTTCTCAATGGAATTATATAGAGACAGGTCACACAGACATTCGTAATGGCAAACATGGCAGTTGGAAGTCAAGTATAATGTAAAGGCTTAACTCTTAATTTGAGGCAAAATCACCAAACGATTTAGCTATTTTATAAGATTATTCTTGGAATTGTATACATTTTGTATGTCCTGGTGACCATTGAAAGTGAGTTATCTCTCCATTAATTTAGATAGGGTCTCCTTAATAACTGCCCAGAGGGGTTAGCGACATGGCTTCCAAGTGGTCAGACATGCCTATAAGGACTTTGGTGAGACGCAGGCTGCTAAGTCCCATTCCCCCGCGGCTGGTCTGTCTGGGGAGCGGGAGATAAGAGGCGAGGGGAGGTGAGGGGGAGAAGTCAGTGTCCCAACCACGTCTTCATTATGAGGACAGGTCCATTAATAAGAGAGATGTATGAAGCAAAACGCACACACACACGCTCACACACACATACACAAACATAAGATATTTTTCAACTCAGATCTATATAGCTTTTGCAAAAAAACACCAAACATAGTTTTTTGGCATCTTTCTCTGTCCAGTATGTGCATGAGCGTTTCTGTAATGTCATCGGTTTAATTGTGCCCTTACTGCACTGTACACTGTTCACCGAATGCAAAGCTATTTAAAATGGCATGTGTGGCCCCATGTCATCCTGGCTGAGTGGAATCCTTCAAGGCATTTCAGAGCGCTGCCACACTGGAGGTTGACCTGCGACGGAGAACGCTTTGCCAAGCAGGATTTGGAGGTCTGACAGAATGGATTATTTGGCTCGCTATCTTTTTCGGTGTGTTGTGTCGTGTGTATGTGTATGCGCTGCATGTGCTGAGGAGAAACAACGGCAGTTTGATCACATGCCAGATGTGTTGGCCCACCTAATCAGCACCGCCGCATGCTTTTTTAGGGGCAAAAAACCCTGTTGCCTAAATGTTGTGGCTGTGTGTTGGCCAATGGGCCCAGGCAGCCCTTTACAATATTCTGCCCAACAGCGAATGGTCTGGCTTGAAAGATCGTCGAAGCGAGACAACACCAAAACCAGCTGATCTTTAGTTTATGGATTTTTGTGTGTATGAACTGCTCTATTGGACAACCTCTCTCTCTGACCCACTTCTCCTGCCCTTCTCCCGGGAGGAAGGAGTGCTTGTATGCATGTGCACGTGTGCACATGTCTATATACAAAAACGTGTGTGTATGCGTTCAGAACGGTAGACCACAGCAAATTAGCCCCGGCTTCAAACACGCACACCTATAATTGATGACTCCAATCTTCCTTTGACATGGGGGAGGGGGAAGAGGGGGTCTCAAAACGATATGAGAAACACAAAATAGCTATTGATCCATTGGATGATCCAAAGCGATTTGTGCTCAGATGGATTCTGAGAGGTCATACAGACCAACTTATTGTGCATGCATGCTGCTTTACTGGATTCACTGACTGTGCATGTGTGCGCACACTGTAAACATTTACCACAGGTACACAGAATGAGAAAACCTATAGTGTTTTGTCAGCCAGTTTATCAGTACTGCGACATATAGCCTACTGCACATTCACCAGCAATGTAATTTGCCTGGTTGGCAGTGGTATACAGGTCAACACCCTCTCTACTGGATACAACAGTAGCATAAACCAATAGTCTGGGTACACAAAGGAATTACCCATCGTAAAACTTGCGGCAGTAGCTTGTCTTTGCGGCTTAAGCATCACATAAAACCAAACTTTGCCACAGGATTAGGGGAGCCTTTATTTGTTTCGGCTAATGAAAGAGCAAGAGGGAGACAAACAAGGCAGCCCATTGTATGCGACGGTCTCATATGCAAAGCTGGAGGAAGGCTTGATAGGGTGGTATCAGGGCTGGTGTAGAGACGAGCGGGGATTGAGAATGGGCCTCTCTGGCAGGTGTGCGAGGGGTATTGAATTTTCCCCTTTTTTTCCCAGAGGCAGTTGATTGGCTTGATAAAGGCTAGGGCTGTTTAACATGCCAGCACCGTGGCATGCCGCGTCGCACATGACATTGACAAACATCTCTTTGACCCGGCCTGTGTGTATTTTCCCTGGCCAGGGAAGGGGAAGAGTCTGAAGCAGGGAATTGGTCAAACAGAGCAAGAAAGTGCATCACTCTCCAGTCACTCTCCAACGGAAGCAGCCACCATTTTCCCTCCCTCCTTAAACCCTCCCCGTTGTGACATTTGTAAAGAGAAAGTAGCTCTATTTCCAAATGTTGCTGCTAAAACAAAAATGTCGTCTGCGTAATTACAACACAATTAATGGTACAAATAAAAAGTATATGAAATGAATGATAATGGCTTTCTCACGGTGTGCAAGCCTGGGCTTGAAACCTCTTGACTCCACAAGTCCTCAAGCCATATCCCATTGGTCTGGCCGGGACACATGGGCGGCTGCGCTGTTGTGATTAGCAAAGCTGCTTTGTCTTTAAAAAATAGTTTTCATCCTGAGGGCAACCCTGTAATTACACATGATTCATCCCTGCTCTGTGAGAGAGCTTTTGTTTTTAGACCAGCGTGCAGTTTCTCTGAGCCTTGTTCATACATACTCTGTACATGCAGACTACATGCACCAAGGATCAAATTGTCATGTCCCTGCTTGTCCCTGTGGACTGCATCCAAAGAAAATGAAAGGAAAGGGTTTGGTGTTGATGTGTGGTTGGTGCTTTCCATCGGTTCATTTATACGTGTTACACTTGTTGCTAAATATGAGGCCACCATCAGCATGGCGTCATGTCAGAACAGCTGTGTGATCACCTCACACACACACAGACTGTATGACCGAGATAGTGTTGACACGGCTCCCCCTAGGCTTTATACCTGCAACTGCAGCTGTGTGCGCTTCACTTTGCGACACAGAGCTGGATACCACCCCGAAGATCCCTGTCCATTGTTGTGGAGAGCTTCAGCTGCGAGATGTTTGTTTGACCTGCCTGTGATAGCGCTGCAATGAGCTCTCGCTGGAGAATAGAGCTGTCTTGCATGGCTTAATTATATGGAATTGCATGGTGGGGGAGACAATTATGCAGTAAAGGGATGGCCTTTGGCTATGTGTTTTTTGAATTCATAATGTGTACCAAAGCTCCCTGCACCTGTGATTTTACAGTAGATAATGAATGCACTGGGAAGAAAGCGTTTTCTTGGATTATTGATTTGTTTTACATTAGCTGCGTGAGTAAGAGAAATGGTCATTTATTTGATAAGATTTCATTATTGTGCTTAATGAAGCAAAAATAAAGACGGGGGCTTTTGAATCGAAACACTACATATTTGTGGTAGAATGCTCTCCACACATCCACAGAGTGCTAAATGAAGCACCTGTCTCCCAGCCACTTTTCACACTATTGCTTGAAAGATACACAAGAACTATTGTTAGGATGTGGCATATGTCAAAGGATTGTGCTTCAGAGTCTAAATGTAGTAGAGAAGAAGGCTTAGACAAGCCTTTGTGTTTATTTTTTATGGCAATATACTGTAACAAACCCTATAATAAAAAGAACAATTAAACAGAACAGATGACAAGCTACATCCACAAACTAATCTTTGTGAGATGGCGAGAAACAGTTTGATATTGATAACAGGAGACACAACAGGGTGCAGTTCCGGTATGAGTGCACGTCTTGCGATCACTTTGCATCAGGACAATATGCACAGGGCTTTTTCAGGCATGCCATACTGAGCATACAAACTAGATGTCATGCTGTCAGTGCATGCATCACTTCTGCTGGAAGTGACCATCACCCTGCTCAGTGCCTATCCTATAAGGTTGTCGTGTTTCACACTATATTCTGTCCATACAGTATACTGATTATGCACTGTCTGCATTCGCCCTAAGGATATTTTCTAAAATTAAACATACAGAATATAGAAAGATTTTAAACAATTCCACGTGTATTTATTTAGTTATAGCTTATAACTGAAATATTCCAATATGATATATTGCCTTGACACTTGACCAATAATGGCACAAATTAATTCCAGTGCTTACTCCCTGTATCCACTAGTCTGTCTGAAGTAGATTCACATATCAATAAAGATCCTTGTGCAGTTCAAATAAGTCTTTTATATTTGATGCTGACATATAAGGCAATAATAATAATTAAACATTCCTAATAATAAACAGGAACATTCCTTTAAGGGAATGTTATAGCTAAAGCTTTAAAGTTTATTAGATGCTTTTTAGTTTTTGGTCTATGTAGCCCCTATAATGTTTCTCATATTTTAACATTTAATGCAATAAGTGTGGCTTGCATGATAACAGAGAGCTCTGGCAAACCACTGTAAGGACTAAGTAAAGCATTATCTTATCATTCAATTCAAATGTGATGATTCAATGTTTGTAGTGAACCAATGAACCAATGTATCTATCCATTAATTTTTTGGTTTTAACATGTCTGATAAAAGACAGGGCGGTACATTGCTGTCTCTTCCTTTCAAAGGAATTGAGCTAGGGTTGTCTTAGCCCCCCACTAGACGCTCACTGATTGACTGGCAGATGAACCTGTTAATTATTCAGACAGGCTACATTTGTAAGCCAGACACTTGAGAAAGGTGCAGCCTTTTATGTGTCAGTACTTATCAGTGAAAATGAAGCTATTGTCTCCCAAGCCAAAACAATGATACAGACACTTAATGTAATTTTGTTACATTTCCAGATCAGTTATCCACAATAGATGAACTGTTTTGGAGTTGGATGTGCAATTGCCCTAACTATGTAAAGGAGGTCTAGTAAATAAACATTGTTCAGCCAATCAGCATAGCACAAGGCCTCATAAACAGCATATAAACAACCTATTTACCCTACTACAGTACACAGGAGTGCAGGGATTTGATGTGCACACCTCACTGTAATGTGTTGTTAATTAATTTTTATTTCAATTCATAATTCCATATAATTTGTGTTATTACATTTGTGCTTAATGTTAATATAAAGTATAGGTTTTACACATTACACTCAATTGTTTGTAGCCATAACATTTCTTTCTTTAAGTCCCTTTCCTGACAAAAAAAATCTACTTGGTCCATTATATATATATATATATATATATATAATAAATTAAAATAGAATTCATCATCCATAAAAATATAATTTTAGTTTATTTTTTAATTAATCAAATCATAATTCAACTTGTGTTTTTTAAGTTGTAAAAATGTTTCAACTGGGACAACGATGGAATGTGACGGTTAAGCATACATTGTGCACACGTTCTAAAAACACTGCAGTACACATATTCTAGACTAGAGGAAGCAGTTTAATCATCTCATGGTTGAAATACTTTGTTTGAAATATGTATGCACCTGCCACTCTCAACTAGACAATCACACAATGGAAGTTAACAAATTGTTGTGAATCACTCACCCTGTGGTCATCCATTTATCCAGTACATTCCTGTTCAAGAGTGTCCAAGTCCATTTGAGGAAGGGATTTTCTTTATGGAGCCGAAATATGTCACAGAAGTACATCAACAATTTACATTAAACATGTCACCGGTCATGCAAATGCAATAAGAGGATGAGGAGAGAGGATGTTGTTTAGGGCAAATGCCCAGCTATATATAAGGACATGAGGCAAGGCCAATGGGCTAAATGAAGTGATGGAAAGGGGCACAGTGATGATGTTTATCGCTGAGAAAGGGACATCATTATGCACCTTGTTAATCCCTGCAAGCAATGTGCTTGGACGTAATTACCCATTCAAATGAGTCTCCTGCAGCACTGTTTTTTATTTCTCAAATTAAACTCTGTGACACAAATATGCCACATTCTGTTTTCATTCACAGCAGTCCTTGGACCCATACAAGTACCAGCTTAGAGCAAGTTAATTTGTGAATATTTACCTTTGAAAAAATGCATTTGGAGTATCTCTCGTCCCCAGGACTCCTGTTCAATGTCAGCCACAAGACAGTTATGCTGTAAATCTGTAAGCCATGTTTAAAAACAAAAACCATGCACACACACACAAAAACAGTGCGTCTCTCAGGTTTCTATCTAACTTCAACAGACACAGTGCCAAAGATGGGGTGAACAGCAATTAACTCAAACTAAATCTTTACCAAGACTTTAAGTGTGATATATTTAGCCGTGATATATTTAGCCGCATAAATGCCATGACTGTCGCCAGTATAGAATTTCACTGCATTAGCTGTTTGTTTTTATCTACAGACCACTCTTAAGTTGCATACTTTGAAGCAATCGCATTCTCCTGCCCAATTTCTTTGTGAAAGTAGTCGTCTTTGGTGTTATATGAAAATAAGGTGGCATAAAAAATAAAAAGAATGAAAAGCAGTAGAAGCCTGCTTGCCAATGTCAGCCTTCAAGAGAATAAGAAAATAACTTGATTAAATAAATGATATTTGCCTTTCCCAACAACACCTCTTGTTAACATGTATTTTGCTGCCAGTGTTGCCTGTCTGCAGTTCAATTAATGGGAATGGCAAAGGTCACCCTAGATAAGTACATGAAACAAACACTTAATAAGAGAGTAAAGAAATAAATAATACTTTTCTCTATTTCCCTGAATATGAACATACTAGGCATTAGCGACTGTATTTGTGTTATTAAGAAAAATGCTTTGGACATGTATTGGCATGCATTTTAGGATTATTTCATAACATTGACATCCTTTCAGTATATTTGCCACTCCGATAAGACTTTAAATTTCCCTGTCTCGCTTTGTGATTTACATTTTTTACAATAGAATGATTCTTACTAAAACACAACAACAAAAAACTAATTACAGTATTGAACAGGTAACATTTTTTTTAAATAAAGAGAGTGAAGATTAATTAAAACATGTGAATAAAGACAGAGTTCATTTGTTTTATGCTGCGCGTCACGGTTGAATCGATGATTATCGCCAGACTTGCTGCTAAGTCTGCAAGAGGATTCCCACGCCCCTCCCAGCCCCCCCCCTTCCCCATTCCGCCTCTACTTTCTAAGCGTTGATCCTGGCTGGTTTGAATGACAGAGAGATGGGGGAGGGATGCAGTCACGCATAACAGTACTCATTGTGAGCTTCAAGACTGTTGTTGAAGCCTATTCCTATTGCCTTTTCCAGGCAGTTGATTCCGACACTATGGAGGAGTGACCTTTCCAAGCGTCCTGTTTTCTACCGAAAAACAAAGAGGAAGCAGAAAGATGTTAGTTAGCGCTTCCCTCATCACATTAAATGTCAACCGCTGCATGTATAATTGTTGAATGGCGAGGAGAAGAAGCAAAGGTGGTCCAATTTGCTGGTGGGCATACATGAAGCCTCCATCTTGTCGCTCGCCACGGTGCAGATAGGTCGCGTCTCTCGTGTTCCTTTACACACTTTATTTCCATTAATCTGTTCCTAGATGGTGTTTTCTTTTAACATTAAATTACAGCTAATTTAGCAGGAGACAAAAGACTCATACTCCGCCCACGTCGTCACATCGACTTGGCTTACCATATAAAGGTTATATATAGCCGTGGCAGAAAATCAGCATTGTATTAAAAGCACAAATGCATGCATGCTGTCATTTGGTGGCACTTCAGCGGTGAGAGAGAACCTCCCTTTTCTGCCACCTATATTTAAGCAAATTCCCCCAGTGCCTCCATTCGTAAAGATAGACCTGGATCTGCTTTGTGCTGTAGGGTGCATGCATGGAATATGTTATGAGCACAGGCGTTGTCGACAGGCGAGCCACTTCTAGCAGTGTATAGCTGCCTTAGAGGCAGGCGGCTGTGCACTGTATGTTATGAGAGCAGCAGGCCAACGTAATTGTGCATTGTTCATCCACAGAACCAGAGGCAGGGCATGTAATGGGCTGTAGCTTTTTCTCCCATGTAGCCCAGTGTAATGGGCTATGACCGCTGTATGCCTCTCACAGCTCTTTCGGTTTGCCACTGGCCTGTGTTTCAACAGTGTCCTGCATGGGCCAAACCTCTTACTTTACATATTTCCCCCTGCTCCAGTGTGCTGCCGCCCTCCTTCACCATTGTCAACCCCTCCTCCCTTTTCCAATCCCACCCCCCCACCCACCAACCATTGTGCCAGAGTCGGCGGAGATGGTGGGACCCCCATTGTGTCTAAATTCATGACCTTTTTCTCATTCATGGTGTGTGTGAAGCAGCAAGAAGCCATTCTGAGCCGTGCGGATAGTGTGAGTGTATTAAAAAGCCAAACAGAGTTGTGGTGTGAACATTTGCTGATGTTTGGTGTAGGGGATTTGTTGTTGAAATCGAATAATTTCCCCTCAAAGCCTGTTTTGCATTTTGATTATCTAGTTTTCCTGAAAGCAACTGAGGTGGCCCTGTATCTCGCAGGTTTGTTTTCCTGTGAGTAGGGCTTTTCAGAAAGGACCTAGGCATATTATTGACTTCCATATCTAGTTTGCTGAAGGACGGGAAACCATTTCTTTGCTCGAGTGATTCCAGGTCAAGTTGGAAAGACAAGAACGTATGCCTGAGAATAGATTATAAATACCGAGTCTGGGACGAGTATGGATAAAAGCAGCACTGATGATAATAGCTATATTTGTCTTGCTAGGGAATTTATGATGTTTCTGCAGGCACCCTGTGCAGTGTCTCCCGTCATCGGAGGGCAACGTTCAGAGTTCAGCATCTGGCAGAGGAGCACAATGGGACATCAGGCTAGACTTTCTTCTCACGTCTTTATCCTTGACAAACCGTGGCCACGACAATGAATGAAAAGTGCTTTCAGCCCAGTGCCTTCCCCAGTAACCCCCTCTGCTTTCCAGTGCACCCCCCCAAATCTTTCCAAGATTGGCCTTAGGGGGCACTGGTGGGCTAGCAAGCTGTAGAGTGTGTAGTGGTTATAATGGAGACTGAAACCAATAATAATGTTGTGTAATGACAGGGGGCTGATTGTTCAGGGAGCTTGGCAACACAGTCACTATGGAGCTGTGCTCACAGGGGCTGTGATCTCACCATAGGGCTGAGGGATAGCTATATTAAAACAGGCTGACAGGGCTGTTAATCGTGCCTACACATGCACACATGGACACATGAACCAATTTGTGGGTTATGGAAATAAATCCATCAGGCTATTAACATTGTACATGGTGTCCTTTGGTCAGCTGAAAACGTATACATCATATTGGTCATTTCATTAAGTAAGTTATATTATTATTTTGGGTCGATCTATAAGCCACTACTATCCAAGTTGTTTACCATCCAGTGTGTTGTTTACGTGCGGGGGAGGGCAGAAGGGGGAGTGGTGCTTTGACTTTTAATTTGCTCGCTCCCAGTGTTGATTATTCAGCCTCTAGGAGCCAGATTTGGCCTTGTTCTGTGTGGGAGGCAGCGTCAATGGGGACAAGGCGGCCTTGCCCCGCCCACCGTAAGATGTGTGTTGGTGACGAGAGAGGAATAGTCGGGTTATGCTCACAGGAAGCTGAGGAGAGAGCGAGGTCTACGTGGTGTGGGCGCTTCTCTGCTGTGTTGACCTAAGCCAAAACAAGTGCATTTTCTAATTATAGACGGACGCTGTTAGCCTTGTTTTGGCGGGTTGTACCAAACCCCTAGCCATCTCGAATGAGCAACGGCGGAAAGCAGACTTTTGCTTTAATTTGGAGGCTATAATCCAGAATAAAGCCGATAAAGATGAACAGCTCCCCCCGCCCCAAACGTCAGATTACGAGACCGTCTTTAAAAGGATAATGGTCTGCTTATCAGTGGGGCCCTCAAGTCTTCTTAGTAACTTCAAATGTTGGGGAGAATGTTTTTAGTCACCCATGGTGACTGGCTATTTGTGCATTTGAGTCACAGGCTGACAGATTAAACATCTGACAAGTGAGATCAATGATAATCACAATTCACACTTTTTAAACCCCCATAACCACAAAGGCATATGGATGTTAGCATATGCTTCCATCACCACCCTAGTGAATTCTGACAGTAAGTAGAATTTGACTAAATAAATCTAAATAGCATGTCCAGCTGTGCTTTAAAAGCTTAATGGGCCTTGCCTTTGTATTACTTTAATGTGTTGTTTGTCTAAGTGCCTTTGACGCTACTGTGCCATTGTTAATAGTGGGGAAATTAAGAATTTGAACCCAAACAGAGAGTGAAATTAAACTATCTTTTTGAATTAAATGGGATACATGGTACAGTCTAAAAATAAGCCTCATTTGATTGCCTAGTTTAGCACAAACAAACACATGATTTACGTTGTTTAAAGCTCTTGTTTCTTATTAAGAATTGGTTTCATGTGAAAAACATTTTGTTCAAGCTTTACACATTTCTTTGCACACCCCTATAGCTGGTGATGACTTACTATAATCACCAAACTATGTGACTGTACTGTAAGCAGCTAACACAGTTTTGGTGGTATCAGCGATTAGATGTTTTTTTTTTTTTTTTTTAATACCATAAGCCATAAGAGAGACTTACCCTCCCAATTTAGACCTGTTTGTCTCCAACAGTGCTAATGAAGTGTTGTTGGGAGAGGGAAGAGAGGTTATGCTGTCAGAGTTGCAACAGGGAATAGGGGACCAATCTAACACACGGGTGCATGTGTTGGCTGAGCTGCTATATTTGAGTGCCAGTGTGCTATTTGTCTCATTGGGCCGCGGGTGAGGTGAGGTGGGGGAGAGGAGAGGGTCCCCGTGGGTGTGCAGTGAGAACCTTGCGCTCTGGGCTTGGGAGCAGTCCGGGGGGGATTTAGAAACACAATAGAGGTGCCTGGGGAGATAGTAGAAATAGAAGCGCTTGTTTACGTACCAGGTGTCCCTACCGGTGTGTTTATTAACCTGGTGCTCTCTACCCATCTTGCCCCGTACGCGCTCTCTTAATTTATAGTGCACATCGATGGATATGCATCGACAATAGAACATTTAAGGTAATGAACGCATGCAACAACAGGGCGATGGGGCAGTCATTTCACCTCAGTTCACAGCCAGAGCCTGTAGCACTTTCCTCAAATCTAATCACGAATCCATTCTAACCACGTTAGCTGGGAGACTGCTCGCCATTGTAATGGCTTTTCAATTCTTAAGTCTTTTGGAGGGCCTTGAAATGAACTGAATGCCGAAGGTAAACGTGCACTGGCGTCCAAGATGTCTTCCCTGTCCTCTCTCTCCACGTCCATTCCTATTATCAATGCTACCGGCATTCTCTCTAAACTGTTTTGCCTGACCTTTGCTACTGTAGCGCTAATAATTAGCATCATACAGGCCCTGTAATGCACGCAGCTAATTATACTGGATTTATCTGAATGAACACCGGTGCCATTCTTCATCAGCATGTCTCGGCTAACGTCAGTACGGGTGATCTACACCCAGAATACAGTTAATTTAAGTAATACAGTAATAGCAATTAGAGTTACAATAATTACAAGCATAGCTGCAATAATATTGAGGAGTAGGCTATTAGTAATAAGAATTCAAATTAGCCCGCTACACACATGCAGTACCTTATGTAAATGAGAGAAACTGCACTGGCCAAAAAAAATAAAATAAGTGTGAATGAGAAATGTTGTGCAATATGCATAATGACCTTATTACTGTGCCAAAATGTTGCCATTTTCTCTTCCATTGCTGTGAGCAGATGTATGACAATGGTAGTTAAAAGACAGTGGGACAGTCGTTAATGCAGGCATGGAGATCCCAGGTGTCAGATCTCATTGCTGCTTCTAATAAAGTGCATTTACTACAGAAAGACGCACCTTCAAAGCGCCAACATGAATGAAGAAGGGCAGTTTGAGCTATCTTTTGGCTGGCGGGCAACTCGTGTAATGAGCCTAAGAGGTCTGCAATTATTCCACTTGCGATCAAAAAGCGGAGGACGATTACTTCTCTTCCCTCTTTTCTCTGACATTTTACAGTTATATCTTTTGATAGGGTCTGGGGCAGAGAGAGAGAGAGAGGCAGAGAGAGAGAGAGAGAAATGAAAAGATTACTATTCAGTGCTTGAACAGATGTCAACGCTAGTCTTTTGTCTCCCTATGCATTTGCACCACACGCATCTTTTTTTCCTCTTGTTGTTTGGTTGTGTTAGTAATAAAAGTACTTCCTCCACTACATGGTACATTAGGTCTCTCTCAGTCTCTGTCATCTGCACAAGACATAAAGGGAAGCTTTCTTATGACCGCAGGCTTTGGCTATACAGCAGACTTGATGGCTGCGCGCTGCCGTATTTTTCCAGCAAGCAATTGTAAATTGTGCGCTGGTATGAGGTCTACTCACTCACTGAAATAGCCCACGTATGCACCGACAAGCTGCGGGCTTTCATTTCTCAGTCCTGCACTTGTTTTTCCCCTCTGCTTAACAGTGTAAGCTGTGTTCCATAGCGTGCAATGGGGAGTTGAATTATTAGATTGTGCGATTCCTTCCTCTCCCATTCATTTATTAAATTCCCAGATTACAAGTAAAAGCACGTTAGGCGTCTGGGGGAAGCTAAAAGGATTTCTCTGGTATAGGATATCAAACTATACTGTATAAGCCCTAGGAGGAATACGATTGACTGTTAATCAGGAGGCGACGAATATAGAAAAATGCACAATATTATTATGAATGAACTGCATTGTGACAAAGCGGAACTCGGCATCAAATAAGATCAACCTCCACCCCTAAAATATGTTTATGGTAGATAACAGCTCAGTGTGGATTTACATGCACACACGCACACATGAACACACACACACACACTCCCACACTCAATGCTTGAGATAGATAAGCGGCAACAATTGCTACACGTTGTTGAATATAATGATTTAGTGTGTTCATTTCAAGAAAGCCTGGGTGTGGAGACACCTATAGTATAGAGTGTGTTAGATCAGGCTATAAAATACTGACGGAATAAGTGATAAACAAGATCTGCCTTTGCACATGTGCAAAGACATGTACTGTGTGTGTGTGTGTGTGTGTGTGTGTGTGTAATGGAAAGAGTGTGGACACCCCTTTCCCCCTCCCTTGTAATGAATAAAACCTGTTTGCCCCCAAACGTGACCCCAATACAAATTAAATTAAATTAAGTCAGCATGGCTTATCCCTGTGTGTTTCAGCTGCTGGAACCCCCCCTCCCCCCGACCCCGTACAAATGATTGGGTCAAGACCACTACATCTGGTCTATCTCTGCTGGTCTACCCTTCCCAGCACGACAGTAGTCTCTGCTGTAGCTGCACACCCCACTGACCCTGTGTGTGTGTGTGTGTGGGGGGGCATGCATGTGCACACGCGCATGAGTGTGCATGTGTTCTCTTAAATCACACCCAATGATTTTTGTTTGGTGAATTCTAAACTGTATAAGATCCATAGACTCCCCAGCTATGATGCATTGTCCAGGGAACGGTTGAATTAGGCAAAACGGTGTCAAACATTAGCTTGTGCTGCCTGTATCTCGAGCCTGTTTACAGTGCTGTTAACATGCTAGATGTACAGATGTGTACAGATGCGGGGATGTGCGAGCAGCTAATACTCAGTCATCAATCCCCTCGCTGGCAGCGTGGAAGGCCCTCCCACATATTAACACCAGATGTGCTTCATGTTGAAGCTCCAGCAAACAGGATCAAAATAATAACTAGGCTCCCATTAATGGATCAGCACTACAGTAGGAGTCTAGCCTTGTTGTGAAGTGAGCCCAAAATCTAGAAATGCCATCTGTTTATTTAAGCTTCTCTCTGCAATGTGTTGGCATCAAGCTCCATATCATATCTAGCTCTGCTTTGAGGACCTGGACACATTTGGAAGACAAAGCACATCGAGCAGCTGGTCCTTGTAGATAGTTTGTTAAAGGGGTTGTGGGTTACGAGGGTATGTGGATTTGAATGTTCCTGCTTGTGTGTGTGTGTGTGTGTGTGTGGGGGGCTGCATGTATGTGCATGCCAATGGTTATGCATTTGTGTGTGTGTGTGTGTGTGTGTGTGTGTGTGTGTGTGTTAGTGGTTTACAGCACCTGTATATACACAAGCTATTGCCCCATCCAGCCAGTGCGCAGTGTAAACACGGTTTGTTTGATCGAGTGGCCGAGGGTAGTTGGATTAATGAGTGCTGATGAGGTTCCACTTGTATCCTGGGCGCCACCTTCCTATTTGCCAGAGTGCCTGTGATGTGGCCGTGTGTCTGGAGGCGGTGACTCATTCCCTTAACCCAGTGTCAGATTAGGGCATGTCAATAAACAGACCCACTCAATCCATCTCCGAGTGAGTGCATCCGCTCAGAGCTTCCCAGTCTGTAATAGGCTGTTGCAAATATCCATGCAACAAAAAATGTCTGGAAAGATGCCTTGTCACGGTGAGACAAAAAGAGAAATGGAGACACACAGAGAGAGAAAGAGAGAGAAAATAATCACGCCTTCCTTTCTCAACTCGTGCCAGACAGACACGGATTTTGGGATGAGAGGAGTGTGAAAACTTTTCGGCCTGACATCCAAATTAAGGAAAATCCCCTGAGACTTGCCTAAGGGGGAAGTTCCTGCTATTTCATTTTGATTACGTTCCACGGGCTTAAAGAAAAGTAAGCCGATTTCTTTTTTTGGTAACGGCATAGATCGTGAAGTATTTTTTCCCCCCACTTCTTCTTTAATATGCAAAGTCCCGAATCTTAATCTCACAGAAAATATTCAAGTTTTCTCGCTCAGCAGACAGGCTGATAGAATAAGTCTTCAAACCACACACCGAGGTTGAGCCGCAGACACAGGTGTTAGATGTAACGCCACCCCGACCGTGCGAAGCAACCCAGCCTGCTGCTACTCTCTGGATACTTTATCTTCATCTAATTTACATGAAGCCTCAAAGAGCAAACAGTGTCACCAGCCTAGGTGCCACTTGACTACCTTTGTGATTGGCATATAGAAAGTCGGGCTTGTTGGTCTAGAACAATGATGCCCCCGTAAGACAACAACAGGCTGCGCTAAAGACTCACTAGCGTCAGCCGAGCATGCTGGAATGGACGTCTGCAAGGGGGCCTATTATTTAAAATCTTTTCATCACACTAAAAGGAAGGCTTGCTTTGACGTTGAGAAGCTCATGAATAGTTAATGCTGTTGCTATTAATGTATGTATAATTAATCACATCTCTACTGACTGCACTCATATGGAGTCTGTATGCCTGAGTGGCACAGAGACGGATGCAAGGTCTTGCGTCTCGCTTCTGTTTGATACTGAAAGACAAGGAAAAATGATATGCCGTTGCGTATCTGGGAGCAACACAATAGCCTTCCCAGGCATTTGTCCTCACAGTGCGTGAGCAAGCGGTGATTGTTTTGAGACAGAATGGTTAAATATTTGTTCCATTCACACAGGAAAACAAAATAAATGAGTGGGAAATGCAACAAGGAAGTGGCATTGTCTCATTGTCTCAACCCATTTGCTTAAAGCATAGTCGTACTGTATATAACACAAACACAATATCAACAAGACATGGACAAGGTTACAAGTGACCTCATGATGTTGTTTAATTCTCCCGTCAATGTTTTTGTTGTTGTTGTTGTTTCTTTGTTTCATCTTTCATTGTGCTGTGTGAAATGCCAGCAGGCGTAATGGAGTACAGCAATGCAGAAAGCCAAGCAGAGCTGGGGGTCTCTATTGGGGAGGGTGGGTTAAAAGGCTATTTCAATGTTCTCTCACCAGAATCACTCACATTCATAACATGATTGATTCCCAAATGGGCAATTGTGTTTGGGGGTGAATTGATGGGTGCAAAGATGACGAGCGAGTGGCGGGCTATTTGTCACGCGCGTGCCCCCTTTTGTCACCATGGATTGTGCATAATTCTGGTGCGCAGGGGAGCCAGTTGACATTAAATGGTAACAAGCCTCCGTATTCATCATGGCCGGGCGCCTTTGCTGTTGCCGTCGGCGGCCGGAAGAAAGCGTAATCTCATGCAGAGCCACGGCGCTGCCTGGGGGGCTCCTTCACCCTTCCTCCCAATGAGCCTCCTCTCAAGAAGGAGGGACATCTAAATCTGGAAGATGGCTGAAGATCTGTGGGTCCTTCTATCATGGGAGCGAAGGTGGTGATGATGCTGATGGAGGATGGGAGAATGGTGGGGGGGGTATTGCAGTGGGAGATGGAGGTGATGGGAGGGGAGGGGGGTGTTCTGGCAGCCCTGGGGTTGAGCCCCCCCCCCCCCCCTGCGTTGGTAAATGGCGAGCTAAGCGGCGAGCTAAACCTCGCTGCCAGCTCAGCCCGCTTAGAGGAGCCAGCTGGGGGGTGTGTGTGTGTGTGTGTGTGTGTGTGTGTGTGGGTGGAGGGTGGGGGGGGATTGCTCAGGAGGCCCCCGAGGCACTGGTTTTTCAGTTTGCAGAGGTCCCCTCAGAACCACCTGTGTGTGTGTGTGTGTGTGTGTGTCCTTGTACGTCGACACATACACAGTCTCTCCTGCAGCTTGAGCACAACATATTTATCTGTATATAAACACCAGCCGTTAGTTTGCTCCCATTTCCTCCTCTCTTTCCTCCTCTCTTCTCCTCTTTAAGTACTTACTACACTAAATCTAGCCCGACAATACATCTTATTGTCTGATTTCCTCCTTTTATTAATTACTTCCTCTGAAACTTTTTCTGGCTCTCTTCCTTTTCAGTTCTGTCCATCCTTTTCCTGCGGACGAGGATGTCCACAAGGCTCATAATGTGTACCGTTTCCTCCCCTGGCCCGGGGGCAGACGATGAGTATGCTACAGCCACAATGTGCGAAGGCTGAGGCACAAACTCAGCCAGCGAAATGACATCTGACAGTTGGTACTGTCTGGTCTGTTGTGCTGTATGTACCTTTTTGCAATGGGCATTTCCACAAGGGGAGCGCTTTGAGACCTCACCAGCTGTGGCTAGCTTGACATAATTACAAAGCTGCGTCCATGACAGTTACACTTTTGATTGTATTTTCTTTTATTTTTATAATGCATGTAAACATCATTTTATCTATCATATCCAAAATGTCTATGGTACATTTTAATGAAGTCTTTATATATATTTGCCTTCATTCTACAACGTAATCAAAATAGCACAGTACCATACAGAGATGAAGGGGTTTTATATAACAGTAGTGCAGCCTGGTATTTCTATTTCACTGGGTGCATATTAAACTAAGCTAACAGAGGTCGATGAGTTGATTAACATTATGTTGTATTTAAAGCACATTCAGTATCTCCATCGTTGTCTACTAGTGCACATATTCACTTGTTTCAATGGGAAATTAATTGCAGTGTGTAGTGCCATTAATCTACAGTAGATAGTGTATTTGAGCCATACAGTATATTACTATAGTGTTGCTGACATGTCTCCTCTATCTCTGATGTCATTGTGACGACTGCTAGACTTGTTTGACACTGGTGGCTGCCCCCCTCCCCCTTCCACCTCCACCTTCACCAACACACCCCGTCCCCTCTCCTCTCTCTGGTCGCCCCGACAAAATGAATACTCTTGCATCCCGACTACGGAACCAATTGTCACGCTGAGAGGAAGGCAAATGAAATCTCATGGCATCAACTAGGCGAGGAGATTGCTTTTCCTCTTCGCCAGCAAAGAAACTGCGGTTGTTGTCCGTATTGGCCCTGGTTTATTGGAGAGTGGCAGGGTTGAAAGGGGGAAATGCTATTGGGCCTGCATCTTGACCATGTTTCCTGCGCTCACAATACCCCACCAATTCTCTCTCTCTCTCTCTCTCTCTCTCTCTCTCTCTCTCTCTCTCTCTCTCTCTCTCTCTCTCTCTCTCGCTCTCTCT
>JAODTR010000002.1:712144-733207 GCA_025399935.1 Amblyopsis rosae | reverse complement strand
ACAGTATAAGACACAATAGACAGTATCTATAAGACACAATACACAGTGTATACAGTATAAGACACAATACACAGTATATACAGTATATGACACAATAGACAGTATCTATAAGACACAATACACAGTATATACAATATATGACACAATACACAGTATATACAGTATATGACACAATACACAGTATCCATACAGTAAGGGACAATACATAGTATCCATAAGGGACAATACACAGTATATACAGTATATGACACAATACACAGCATCTATATGGGCGCTCCCATCAGGCTGTTGCATGCATCTGAACCTCACAGTGTGGCAGTAAGTGGGCATGGTTGTAGCAGACTGAGTGCCAAAGCAGGCCTTGTATTACAGGGATCCCAGGGTATCAGACACCAGGCGGCCCAGGCTCCCTCTAGGCAGGGCTGAGTCTGGCAGCTGGCCCATAGCCCAGATAGCTATAATCAGCTCCATTAGCTGTAGCACTGACTCCCATTTAGTAGCCCTCATAGTGGAACCTTAGCTAGTCATACTGCAGGGATTAAGAATACTGTCAGATATAGGAGACGGTAAATAGCATACAGTAGCACAATGCGGCTACACCTGCTGCAATCCCACATATTGTTAGGGGAAACATGCACACACACACACACACACACACCACAATGTAAGTCGAATGCGGGAAGAGGTCTTCTGAGTGTTACGTGTTTTTGGCAAGAGGCATTTGTTTTATCTTTTCCCCCTCTGAAGGGAAAGATTAAGAATATACTCTGCTCTGTTTAAGGGGAAAATCAGCTGTCTACTGACAAGTACATTGTAGCCTGCAGTTTTCTGTCCAGAATACAAAGAGACATTTATCACTGCAGCTGAGGCTAAAGAAGAAGGGGGAAGGGGAGAGGGTTGGTGGGTTCCACTTCGCTGCAGTGGTGTGCATTTTCTCCTTCTCGGGTTAAAGAGAGAGCCCTCCCTGCTTCTTGCCCTATACACGATTAACTCCATTCTAATGTATTTGCTGCTGTTGTTCATTCATCAGTGCACTCCACACAGATGGAAGGTGCAGCAGTAAAGCATGTCATCCTCCTTAGTTGGGATGACATCGAGGGATGGGTGTACGGCCCCTGCTAACGCGTAGACGTCGGGGAAGGACGGTGGGGGGGGGTTGCGCCTGAGTGCTCAGCCCATGAGTTCCTCGCATTCAAACTTCAAACTAAAGGTAGTTCTTATCGATTTTGAGGCAAATTTATGTTTTTGCTCAAACGCTATGCATGAACACTGTCTGTAAATAACCCTAGCTAGAAATGGGGGTTTAAAATACTGTTTGAGGTCCTGTTTGTCCATTATCTCTATATAAAGACCTGGCATTCTCGACTTGCGTGATGATACTAGATGCTACGCTTACGCTCATGCTGGGCCACACTTACAAACAGTGCTCTTCTGACTATTGCTTAAAGGAGCTGTAGGTAGGACTTTAGAGCTATACATTTTGTGGTTTGTTAGCAATGCCATAGACAACCATCAGCTATCAGTGAGTGAGAATACTGCCTCTGTTTAAGTCGTATAGATTTTTGACGGTACCCAAAATAATTCTTACCCCGTCTCTTGTTTAGCTAGCTCTCGTTGAAACTCTCAAGCAGCTTTAACCCTTTAGAGTATGTCTTTGACCCTATATGCCCTGGCCTTGAAAGCCTTCCATTCTGTTAGTTTTAATTAATAGCATAAAGGCATTTTGATTTATGATTTCTTTTATTTTTCTTCTTTTTATTTTGTATTGAAGCAGACTCAAGCAGAGTGTGCTGTAATTGTTCTTCTTTAGCCAAGATGGCGTCTACTTCTTTAGCAGGGAGGATATAAGGTAATGGCAGAGGTGGGCTGTAAAGTTTAATGGCACAGGAAGCCTTGGAATGGCTCTGTTTAATGATGTGCTTTTCTCATGTACCTCCCATTAAAGATGGGGACAAACTGCACATGAGGACCTGGGAGAGCAATACGCCAGAAGGTGTGCTGTCCGCAACGTCCAGGAGCCACCTTAGCGTAATTACCACAGTACAGGATCTGCAATGTGTATCCCAGCACGTTACCGTAACAATGGAAGCTGCATGCAGACAATGACGTCACATGATAATGCATTCACAATAGGCTAACGTATGGTAATATGTGTCCGTGCTGGCTCATTAGAAGGAAGGATTTTAGTTGGTGTCTGTCTTCAGAGACACAAACTCCACCCAATACACACTCCAAATCATGTTGTCCAGCACCTGTATGCGTGTGTGTGCGTGTGTGTGTGTGTGTGTGTGTGTGCATGTGCGTGCTCATACTAAACCTGCCCAACCTGGCATCGCTGAAATGATTACAAGCGTCGCTGTTCAGAAGTAGTAGTGTGCAGACAGGCTGTGCCCTCCTAACCGCCTCCCGTCTGCCTGAGCTCCAGTGGCGGTGTTTGGGTTGGCTACAGGGCCGGTCTGCTGTACAGCTCTCTCCAGAGAGAGGGAACTCGGGGACGGAGGGGAGTGTGGGAATTGGATCTCTGACACCTGTCACTTCCACTCTACTCTACTCGGCACCCCCTGCCACACGCGCGGCCTTTTTCGTGTCACCGCTCAGCACGGTATCACAAGTGGGCACGGAGACCTGGGAAATCCAATTACTGCCACCGTGTCAGACCCCTCGCCATCATCCTTATGTATCTGTAGTCATGTTCTCCAAATCAGAAAAGATGTGCCTATTAGTTCCCTCTCTTTTCCTCAATGCACTTCGCCCACCTCCAGTCCTCTCCGCGGGCCTCAGATAGGAGGCACGACTCCTGTACTCGGCTTCCGTCGCTGACAAGGCTTGCTGCGGTGTTGCACTGGCTGGTGGGTGGCTAAAGAAACGTTACAGTTAACATGGGCTCTGACTGTCTTGATAGTAAGTGCTTGCACGATCTAGGCCTGTCTTTGGTGAATAATAGAGGACCTCGGAGAGGATCAGCATGCCTCTCAGATGCCAAACAAAATGGCCTTTCTGACTGGGAAATGTAAAGTATCTGCCGCACCAGTGCACAGCAGGGCGCACGTTGTGTTTATCCATCTTTTTTTGCAGTCATTCCTGAGAGACACTGCTTGTCAGGTTTAGTGGGAATCATGGAAATTCCCTCTATCAATCCCTGTCCATTCTACATAGGCCTAACAAGCATACATTCAAGTGTCCTAATCCAAAGGTTATTATAATTCTATGAAAAATTTGCAAAAAAAAACTGGGAAAGGGAGAAAATGACAGAAGTCATGAATGACATACGAATGAGCAGAAGGTAGTAGTGTTTTTCTTTTTTTTTGTGACTAGATAAAATGGAGTATAAAAGACACATAGTCTTGGCTGACACAAAGCGAACATGACTGCATGAGACGGGACATTAATTATGTAAGGATGCTCTTTTGAGGCAGTGCGGAAGCTCACAGGGGGAATGGAAGCCTAAGATGTTAGCATGCTATATCCTGGTGATATGGTCCCAGCTGTTGGGAATGAGAAACATTGACTTACTGAAGTCAGGCTGTGAGACTCTCAGGTGGAGTTGTCTTTGATATGCGCGTACAGTAGGACGTTTATTTATTCACACTGACCTAGATTATTATTGTCACTGATGGTTTTTGAAGAACTTGAATTGGCAAATTAAATCATATTTATTCACTTAAATTTGGCAGAGCACTGCAGTACATTTTAATACTTGCATGTTTTGTAAACTTGATGTAAAACTAAACTAGAATGTTTGAGACACTCATCGTTATACCTCTGGCAACTGCATATGTGTGTATTCCCATTACACAAAGCCTAGGCCAGTAAATATCATACTGTTTATTGCTTCAGTCTGTTTATTCCCTTCCTGGTTTAAGGTTGAAATTGAGCAGGTGACCTCACTGCCCTTGGAGACCTAAACCATGCACTATGCTTAGATCATTTCATCAACATCAACGAGGACTCTCCAGGCCCCAATCTTTCCACCGTCCACCCTACCCTCGTCAGCTATTCGCTGCCACCAAAACGCCATTCACAGATGTAATTTACTGTCTTTTCCTGTCCCCCTCGCTCATCTCAGACTCCAGGGTTTAGGAGCAAATTAGCTTGCTAGCTCGGTCAAGCTTAAACACAGAGATGCAATGCTGGCTTCCGGTGTATTTAACGTTGTCCTCTGCAGTTGTGCTGCAGTGGAAAGGAGCCAGGCAGGCAAAGGCGGGCACGGCAGCATGGGCAGGATTGCAACTGGGACCCACTGGCCTGTTGCACTGAGATTTGGGAGAGTGTGGCACTGTTGTTGTGGGCCTACTGTTGGCCGGGCCCATTCATTATATTCCCTTCATTACAAGGGCAATTTGGTGTGTGAGCATCCAAAAAGGATGGCATTATCTGTAGCACCAGAGTGATAGATGCTGATAAATGACTGTTTCTAAAAGTAGCCAAGTTCATTTAGCAATATCTCCCTGGGCCTTAGGGTTGTATAGGAAAAAAAGCATGTCCGTGTAATTGGACTATGAACTCTATACAATTAAATTGTGTATATTTGCAGCTTTCCGGGCATTGGCTTCACACTATCAATATGTTTATTGTGAGTAATCTGAAGCTTCAGAATGTGGTGTTACCTATCAGTGAATATATTCTACTATGGAAACATGAGTGTGTCATTTATGCTAGGCTATAATAGGAATAAGGTACTGTAAGTGGCGTGTGCTACAAGTGACGTCAGCCTCTACAGTACGTTCAAACTAGTTTAACTGTTGCCATGACAATGCTTGCTGTAGACATTTTAGCTGGAAATCCTATTTTCTAGCAGAAAATAACCTACTTTTGAACCACGTTGTGCTTACTGTCTACTTGGGTTTGTATGCAATAAGAGAGCCATGATTTTTATTTAGGTGAGAAGGTCCCAGTGTTTTGTACGTTAGCACACTTACAATAAGCTTTGTTCAGATAGACATCAGAAAAGCCTAGGGACAGGTGGCTAGAACTTCCTAGCAGTGGGTGGACGAGGATGCTTGTGCTATTATATTAGTACAATGGCCTGATTGTGGAATCTCTCTTTAACGTTTAGTCTCTGTCTGACCCAGTTAGCCCAGCCTGGCTCGACTCTCCATGCATGTCCGGCCGGGGTAAATCCAGTTCAATGGGTCTGGGGCTGTCTCATGTAACGCGTGAAAGCCACAGAAATATTACATTGGCCATGCCAAGAAACCTGCAGATCAGTCATGATCACTTTGAACCTGCCCTCTGAGCAAGCCATATCTCCATATGTCGCGGCAGCAGCCAAGACTCAGGCCCCCAGAGTCTGCAGTGGCATTTATAGAAGTTCTACCCAGGCGCTGTGACCTCTATTTGCCATTGACTGTAGGACTAGAGGCATGATATAGCAGTGCATGGAGAGACACCTCTCAGCCAAATAGATTTACGTGCTGGGGCATTAAAACCAGCCCACACTCATATGTCACCATGACAACTAGTGCACCTCGTTAAAAGTGCATCATGCATTTCATTGGCTATTGCTCCTGTCTTTGTAAAAGCAAAAACAAAAACAATGCACTGTGATGATAAAGTGATTCATAAAACATCATAGCAATTGCATATTCCCCTCCCCGCATGCAGTTACACAGCTGTTAAACAGATGCTGTTTGTACCAATTTAGAAGCTAGCGCAGTGTTTGTCAATACTGGTTTAGAAATTCATATTTTAATATGTCGGGACCTGCTGTAGAACGCACACACTGGGCATAGCCGGGCCAGTGGAACGGTGGGAGGTGGGGAAAACCAAACAGGTATTTGTCATGATTTTACTGTATAGCAATGATTTCAATGAACTAGTTGCATGCACGGTGAAGTGTGTAATGCAGATAAACCCTTAAGTTAAGGTGTCAGCGTGTGTTAGTGGAAGGGATGCATCTGCCAGGCATGGTGCGATTGACTAGATAGTGGATTCTAGCATGATAAATTGGCCAATACTAATGGTTAGAAATGAAACCAGGCTTTCAGGAACCTCTGGCTTCACCAACGACATGCTTAACAAGACCACCCAGACAGTCTAATTTCCTCAATAATTAATATCTGTTTGGGGGAAGAGAAGGATGTCTGCAGGGTCAGATAGCAAGAGAGGAAAAAAAGAAGAGGATGATTTTTGGTGGGGGATTTATTAAATTAAGCCCATGTACTTGAGACAGCTGATGAGATAATTGTAGGCAGACAGAGAAAAGAGCAAGGAATGACTGCAAGGCATGGGTTGAGTGCACATACATGGATGTGTGTACATGTGTGTGCGTGTGTGTTTGTGTGTGTGTGTGTGTGTGTACAGTACCTGTGGTGCATGTGTGTGTGCGAGCGTGTGCGTCTGGTGCCTGTGTGTGTGCATGAGCGGTGCATGTGTGTGAGTTGTGTGTATGTGCGTGCGTGTGTGTACCTGTGGTGCATGTGTGCGTGCGTGCGCATGGTGGGGCGTGGCTGAACCAGATGCGGGGGGGGGGATGGTAACGTACATAGCACAGTGAGGGTGCCCCTCCACTGTTTGTAAAAACAAGACCATCACACTCCATCTTGCCGCTCCCATAGGAGCCGGAGGCCTCCGGGCTGATTTATGACCCATAGACCGAATTGGCTGGCCGGGATGACAGCGGCACTTGGACTCTCCCCGGTGAGTAGTGGAGGAGGCAGCTTTGGCCGCACTTCAGCCACAGCTGCTCACGGAACTGTCCCCTAGTTAGAGCAGATGAGACATTAGGCAGCGTCCCTGGTGGAGCAGCCTTTGAGATGTGTCACTGGCCCCAGAATCCACCCCCTCACCCCAGAGGCGGTGAGGGGGTCGCAGGCCGCATCCTCCACCGCAGCCGCGCCGCCGCAGGTGCTTTGGCTCATGAAATTCCTCCATCATTCCTAATTCCGGCTCTATCCAGAGTCTATAGTGACACTTCAGATGCAATCAAGATTGTTTGCCATTCCACATGGCTGCTGGGATGGAGAATTATAAATGGAGAGTTAGAAAACAGCCTGTCATGTCGTGGACGTAGCGTGACAACCAGGAGCAGAATGTGGAAAATGTACACTGACGACAAGCAGACATTGCATCTTGACAGACTGTTCTTAAAGCGGGTCAGCAAGATTTCAGCCCATGAAGTCAAAATAAAATGTCAGACTTGCCTTTTGTTCTTTCCATCAGGCCCGATTTGATGACTTTGATAAGAATGTCAATGTAGTCTGCACTATGATATCAAAGACAGCGTTGCATGAAAACTGCTTCTAAGGCCACATAAAAAGCTGTTCCAAGATGAAATCACTCAAGATGATTTGCTAAACTAATGCTTGACATGATACTTTTTATGACAAGAGAAACCAGGCCATTTGTTCTTTATGCTGAAAGAAACACGTTGTTACATCATAAAAGCAGCTAAGGTTAAGAGTGGAAGACATTTCTTTTGTAAGATGACTTATTTGTACCAGAGCGCTGGTATGAATTCTTTTTTTAGGTTTATGATGGTACAAACTGCAACTGACTGAATTGTGTCATACAGCAAGTCCCCATTGCCTCGTGGGTGCAATTAAATGATCCAAGGGTTATGAATCTGGGCTCATGTTAACTGATGTCTGTTTCCTGCTCATAATTCACTGTTTGTTCTAGTTGTTTATGTCCATTGTATAGGATATTGTTACTGTCTTCTGTCTTGGAGGCATTCTGAACTAGCAGGAGTCATAGTTGTCATATGGTTTGGCTTCAATGCCAGCCATGCGGATCGCAAAATGACAAAAGTACAGAGTTTGAATATAGTGGTCTCTTAGTGTCAGGGGATTCAGCCCTTGGTCATGATATCCCATCTTTTGCTACATTAGCAGCAAACAAATAGCTCCTCCAGGTGTTTGACACAGAAGGATCATTATAGGCAGCGCACACGTGCAAATTGAGCAATGAGCTTGTCAGCCTCAGTAAGCGCCATGCTGGAGACTTGTCTGCTGTGGCTTTATGTTCCGAAGCCTTCTTCTAATTGAGGGAGTAAAGCTGAATTGATTCTGCTGCTGTGGAAGTAGGAATAGTGGGAAATACGGGGGCTTTTACCCCCTGCTGAGACACACTTACATTCTTCCAGGTAGCTACATGGTCAACACTATCTAGAGAATGTGTTTTTCACTGGAAATAGTTATTATCCACAAGTCAATGCCATGCGGAGTGCATTAAAGTGTTCCCCAATGCCTTTGTTGGTATTTGCAGCCCTATGCAATCAAAGAGCATCATTTGTGATTTGTGAATGCAGGAGCTGAGACTTCCATTTCTTGTCTTCTCCTTAATTTCACTTATTACTAATATGTCAAATGTGGAACACTGAAGAACACTACTGGCAGCCTCTACATCCCAAAGGAGCTCCCCCAGTAATTAATAGTTATTATATCCTAGATAGGAAACGTTCCCACTGACAAACGGCTCTGTACTGTTCATAGAACTGATTGGCACACCAATTTTCCTGATGACTTTGAATAGGCATTCACAGCAGGAGTTGCCTTCCTTGCTCTGCACTTGTTCTAAGTTATAACTGTCAGCAGTGGTGAATAAGCCATTTCATTGGCAGCAATGCATTTAGAGTTTCCCGTACAATTTGATACGATGATATAGAGGTCAAAGGACTGTCATTCTGACATTTTTGGCTGCACCTTTTTTTGGTTCTTTGAGAATAACATCTGCTTTTTGTGTAATCAGAGGCAGGATGTGAGTGTGTGTGTGTGTGCGTGTGTGTCTGTGTGTGTGCGTGCTAATGGAACTTGGCTTTCATAACAATGCCATTTCCAAGCTGTCAGCTTTGCCATAGACCCCTTGCGGAAAGGGGAAAGGGGAAAGGGTATTCACCCCATATGCAAGAACTGCTTAGTAGAAAGCGTCTAAGTCAACTTGTCTAAGTCTCTTTGTGCCCAAGGTATTTTAGGCTTTAGAAAAATGCTTTTGGCTGTATAAAAATCGTACTCTATTTGGGGAAGTTGTATTCATTATAAGATAAGTGTCTTATCTTAGAAATTTATAAAATCTGTTTCAGATTGGGTATAGTGTAACTGAATGTATAAATACTGCAGTTTTAAAATAAAGTTAACAATAATGTACAGTTGTCAGATAGAGCACATTCATAGGATTTGGAATGGGCTTTAAACTTAATCAGCGCATGGGTGAACTAAAAGGTGCATGCATGTTTTTTTACACTTTAAGCTACTAACCATATCTTATTTATCCTGCTTTATTAAGGCAGACCTGTTTTTAAATGTACAATCTACAATAACCCCATGATTGAAGCAATATCTATCTTTTTTAATTATTAATTTCTTTTTCCTGAATATGGCTTTCTGATGTAATTGTCTGCCCATACACATATGGCTCTGGCTCGGCTCAACAGTTCGCCTAAGAGCCTCAAGGGGAGCTGTTCTATTTGGTTGGTGCATTTACATCGTTTTGTTTATATACAGATCCCTTATATGTCACCCAATGTTACAAAATCTGTTTGGATTGTTGAATTGTTGTCCAGATACTGCTTGTATGTGTATTGTCAATATTATTAGGTAATACACACTCACACGCACGCACGTGTACACACACACACACACACACACACACACACACGCACACACACACACACACACACAGCTCCTGCTGTCTCACCATTAATTGTTTATGGTGGCTTGACACTGCTCACCATTGGTCCCTGCCTATTGTAATTGGCCTCTGTATTTTTGTGTCTCTGAATATAGGTGAATCCTGCCTTTCTATTGTCAAAAAGAAATTGGAAACCTTTACTCAGTCTGTCATTGGATCATCCATCGGCCTCTTAAGATTAGAGTTTATGAGAGACAACACAAGCAGACCTGAAAAGCTTGACTGCAATCTTTAAATATCGATCCCTGGGCCCATAGCAGAGGTGCCCCTCAGAGTTTAGAAAAAAGGAGTGAGAAAAACAGATAATTAGTGATTTTAATTAGGTGATCTGTCAAGCTGCGAGAGCCAGATGTAAGCGCATGCACTTGGGTCGATGACAATCCTTTCCACAATGCTCTTGTCACCTTGGGCCTCTGGTAAGGAGGATTACTCCTTGCCCTCAGGACAAGACAAGCAATAGTGGGGTTTAGAAATGTGTCATTGCACATCTGTGCGTCTGTGACTCCTATTACAAGCCCCGGAAAATGGAGGGAACACAGTGTGGTATAGGAGGACACACACATAGTATGGACGATATTATTACAGTATCATCACCTTATTTGCTCTTTATGTGCGTGTGTGTGTGTTTGTGTGTTTCTGTGTGCGTGTATGCGTGTGCGTGCGTACGTGTGTGTGTGTGTGCGAGCGTCTATGCGTGCGCGTGTGTGTGTGAGAGAAGTACCGTGTGCCACTTTGTGCGTGTGCAGGCTAGCTTTCTCTGAGGTCAACTCTAAACATAAGGACATATTGGACACCCTTGTTAGGTTATTGTAGCAGGTGGCTAATAATGAAATATGTATGGGTTTAAAGACTGTCAAGAATTGCCCTCAGGTTGACTAAAGTGTACACATGAACCTGAGACACTTTCTTTAATATAACAAAGAGGAAGAAGAAAATGACAGCTCTTCAGCTGGAACAAGAGCACATGGCTCTTTTTTGTTGTTGTAATGATGCAAAAAATGTCTTGAAAGCGCTTCCCGTTCAACACAACAAAGGCTGAAATTGTACAGTTACAGACTCAGATAAATCTTTTTTTTTCCTTTTTTTTTCACAACAGCGTTAAATCATTACATATTTATAACTAGGCGCCAGATGACAGAGACAGAGAGATGAACCAGGCAACAATACCGCAACTCGTCTGGTGTCTCTCACAGAGAGATATCTGATTGCACTGTTTAAACCCGCCTTTCATCAAGTGTTGCTACAGAAAGCCCAATTATGCACGAGCTGCAAAATGGACTTTTGATTTAACAATAGATCATTTAATTGACACATTAGAAGTGCCTCAAATATCCAGCTGTACAGTAGTTGTCGGAATAGCCATAAAACAGTGAGTGAAGTCTTCTTCAGAGGCAGAAATGCCATACTGTACATAAAAGTGAAACTGAATTACCTTTGAAAATGTATACTTGAGCCTTTCAGATTGGCAAATTTAGCTTTTTCTGTTTGTTTGCTTTTCTACAGCTTTGATGTAGAAATATGATACGTAGAAATAAAGTGAAAGCTGGAAAAAAGGAATAATCAAAATCTGAAACGGTCAGAGATGTTTTTATTAGTGGATCTAACGTTGTGGTCCTCTGTGCACCTCTGTTTCCCCTGGCAGATTCCAGTGAAGGCTTCCACTGCCAGGACGAATGTCGCATCCTGGGGCACTCGGACCGCTGCTGGATGCCTCGCATGCCGGCGCGCGCCAAGTCGCCGGAGCACGGCCGCAACGTCATCGCCCTGTCCATCGAGGCAACCACGGTGGACGTGCCCCACTACGAGGACGGCACCGCCAAAAGGACTTTTGCCACTTTCGGCAAGGACGGCCCGGAGGAGCCGGCGGAGCGGGCCGACCTCAAGGGGAAGCGGACTCAGGAGGCCCAGGTGTGCAGCCCCAAGGCCAACGGCGGGGCTGTGCGCGAGGCCGGCAACGGGCGCGAGGCGTCTAGCCCCGTCACCTCCCCGGTGCACCTGAAGAGTCCCGGGGCCAAGCCGGCGTCAGCATACAGCACGCTGAAGTGCCGCGACGCGGAACGCATCGCCAACCACAGCCTGCTGCGGCAGCCCGAGGGCAAGGACAGTGAACCTGCCGTCAGGGAGATCAACACGCTGATCCACGACAAAGAGTCCCCCGGCAGCAAGCGCCTGAAGGACATTGTCCTCTAGCGGGCTTCTGTACGTCACGCCCAGACACACACACACACGCACACACACACGCGTGCGCATCCGCCCACCACCCAAACGCAGACGTACAACACACACACTCACACACAGATACCGTGTAAACTCGCATATATATATATATATATATATATATATATATATATGAATATGTATATATATATTTATATACACACACACACACCCTGCAATAGCTGTGTTGTACGCAGGACAGAGTTCGTGGACAGTAGGTCGTAGACACGCCCACCCCTTCCCCCCGCAGTATACGATACCCACGGACTAGCCCTCCAGCCCGGACAAGAGGACGCAGAACTGTAGTGTGGCCGAGCTAGTCGAACGTGGTTTTGTTGTAGTCGCAGTACTATCCTTGTTTGTAATCTCTTCACTTTTGTGTTAGGCGACGAGTGGACAGGCAGGTTACTGTTGACACACATGGGCGTGTGTCCATCTGGGGTATTCAGCTCCTGGCGTCAAAATGAGACAAGGTACCGGTCCATACGTCTGGTTATGCCTTTTGAAATACTTTTGTATCACAAACTGTTATTTGCCTTTTTTGGGGGTTTTGCAGTTAGTTCGAGCTGCATATATCGCTCCTTGTTTCTTTGTATAGTGAGCTCCGTCAATGTAATAAACAGCATCAGACACTGGAATGATATCCTCAGTTCACTCCTTCAACACTTTTCAGTAAACAGAGGAGACGGACATGGTGGGAGAGGGGACATTTGGTGCCATACAGCCTCATTTGCCCCTCTCCATCTGTGATAAGAGGAAGATTATCTGCATACAGTACTGCATATCCCAGAGGACATTCTTGTGTCATCAGACTGTGTGGTCTTTCTACAGTATTTATGCTTTATCGCGGATGGAGCTAAGTGAACTCTTGCTATCTGCCCAGCTAACTCTATCTGGAAATGGGACAGATGGATACTTGTGTTTCAGTGGAGCTGTATAGAAAAAAAACACTGCTTTTGAAATCTCCTGTGCCCAACCTCGATTGTAGCCAGTGGAGCACATCTTAGACCTTTGTGCTCTGGTCTTGTTTTTTTTTTCTGACTTTTGACTATGGGGCTAGGATAGAAGGGATCGTCACTCATGTCTTGCTATGTGAAACTCTGTATAGGGTTTACTATTATCATTTTTAATAACCTGTTGTTATGTGACAATCCCTTTAATGTTTTGTTTCAAGAGTGAAAAATAAAAAAATAAATAAACATTGGTGTTCAACTGAAGCTACAGTAGCGTTTGTTACACAAACACAAAAATACAAAAAACATATATGCCAAAATATATTTTATAAATAATTTAAAAATGTATAATGAGAATATTTAATGCTGTGTAGTTATTTTATCAGTAAGTTATACTCGAAATTAACTTGCTTTTGTTTATTTCTTTTTTCTTTTTTATTGAACTTGTTTTTTTTTTTTGTTTGTTTTTTTTTCAAAATTGAACTGGATAATTTTTGCTTTTCTGTGTGACCCCTGACAACCGTTGACTTGCAGTCTCCCTTGTTGTAAAGAGTTTCTTATTGGTCAGTTCTTGTGCCATCAAGTTTATGTGTGGGCAACTAGAAAATATAAAAAGACAAAAAAAAGAAAAGAAACAATTTCAGCACCAACATTAGTGTGTCAGTTCAATGAGCTTAGAGTGAGATGGCAAAATGAACCAAAAAAGACAAACCAACCTTAAAGATACCATCTTAATCTTAGTATCTGATTTGGAATGAAATGGTTTCCATTGTTCTTCAAACTGGTCACAAGACTCAACCTATTTTATCTGGACAATATGTATGGGATCTGCATAGAGCCCCATTATGGAATAACCATGACTGTTTGGAACTGAGAGGTTATGTGGAGTAGCTTTCCTCAGCAGAACCTCCACCATCTGCTTCCAGTTGACCGTAGAGATAACGTTAGGATCAGAGCAGTACAGCGCTCATGTCTCTGTACACATCGAGCAGCAGACAGGGTGGAATGGTTTGTTTTGGTCCAACATAGGTCCTGGGTTGAACCGCATCGCGCATCAGCAATGTGGTTTTATGTTGCTTTGCAGTTACAGTGTATGCTGTGTACAATGTGGAAAAATATGAATGAAATGGACAAATTGCATACAACAAGCTAGATCTTGTAGCTGAATGTTTTTGCTGGTCTCACCCATGGCTTCTGGCAACATGAAAATCGGAATAATCACTGAATGTATACAGCAGCTTATAATTATTAAACTATTAAATGTTCTCCATGTTTCCTGGTTTTTGCTGAGCACTAAGAGTCATTTTGATAGTATCCTATTCAAAATTAGCATCAAATATCGCTTAATGAATGAGCAAATGAGGGAATGTGCTTATGCGTTATTGCAAGCTAACGAGCATGACAGCAACATCACATATTGCAATTATTCGCATTTAAATATAGTTTGACTTGCCATCATTCATTAAATCTGTAATGCGATTGGGAGATCTGTCATAGATTCTTATGTGAAAATGGCACAATAACACAAAGAGTGATGTATATTAAATCTGTTGTGATTAATCGGAAAATAACATTTAGAGCTCAGGCTGGCTACACATCTGCATTAATATTCCATGCCTCCAATGTTGCTATCTCCCATTATTCCCACAGCAGTCCTGTGGGAGTCTCCAGTAAAAGTTTCTATTTCTAATGGCAGTGCTCTTTTCATTTGCAAGAGTGGGTCACATGTGCCATTTTAGAGGCATTTAACATTCCCAAATTTCTCTCAAAACGGTACAATGCAGACATTGATCAGATCTATGCAGACAGCCACTGAAACAGACTTACATTAGGTTGGGAGGTAATAGGCTTTTACAGCCATCAACATGATGTCATTATGACACTATCTCAGATTTTTAGAGACCCACTGATTGATTAGAAGACTTTGATGGGAAGAACTCAATGATATCAAATAGGTTGAAAGCCAGGGCAGGGCCTTGCTCTTCGCACATGCTCTCCGCTAACCTCCTTAAAGTTCCTTCACATTTTCACTCAATAAAGGCCGTTCCCAGATATTTCCCCTCAGTAGGTTAGCATAGATTGATGCAGGGAAACAGACTAGATCAGGAGAGATTCCAGTACTGTAGCCAGAAATTTAACAAAGAAATAAATAATATAGGAAGAAGAATCCAGAAGCTTCCACACAGCTGCCCTCCATGATAAGACGCTGGTGCCATTCCTCTAATTAATGTTTGTCATTTCTTCCATAGCCTCTGGTGATGCCAATGTGAAAGACGGTCTGAAAAGGCGCACGCAATCCATTAGTTTGCATGGTTGGACCTTGTTTAGTCCAGCTAGCTGCACATACAGTAGGCATTATGCTTCCCAGCCCAGCTTATGAATGACTCATGCAGTTATAGTAGCGTTCAGACCCCTGGGTGTGCATAACAATCTCCACTCAACCTACCGCCTTTGTTAGGTCAGAATTGCATTTTAAAGCCCCATATCATCATTAAAATTACAAACTAGTAACCCAATGGTGCACAAATGTTTCTTTTGCAGATGTATATCTTCTATATCAACAGGGTACCCAAGTAAAACCTTATTTGCAATTCACAAACCATATTTGTAATTCCCCAAAATGGCGTTTGTCTCGCATGTTTAATCACCTCTGATTCACGCTGGTCGGGGTGAATTTCCTCCATTATGCTGAGATTTATATCAAAGGTTACCAGGACACACATCCTATTAACGTCCTATTAATGTTTCAATTATCATTTTGCGGAATGGCAAAGGGGGAGGGTGGTTTGAGAACAATTAAGATGATTTATTTCTGATACAGACGTGCATTGGAAAGAGCGGGAGAAGCGGCAGCCCGCATTCCTTCAATCCGAAATAGTTGCTAGGCTGTTCTCTTCAGTGAGTCTTCCCCCCTCAGTCAGACCCACTGATCTCTGCCTCTGTAGCGACCTCATTCTATCAGAAGTGCTTGCAGCTGCTCCTGCCAGGGAGGAGGGCTCATTGTGACCAGCTATTGCTATTCACTCTATAGTCTGAGGCCCATGCTAAAGGTCCACCAGGGGATTATGTGACAACTAACTAAATGTTTGTCACAGTGAACTAACATAGCAATAGGCCTGTGTCAATTGCAGACACAGATGCTGTGTGTTAGGTGACAAATAAGGGCTATAAAGATAAAACAAATGGCCAAAGCCTGCTTTAGAAAACCGATTTTGATTGCCTTTATGTGTTAAGACCTTGTGTTTGTCGGTAGCTACATGACAATAGAGGTATTTAGCCCTGTTGGTTGTATAAGTCATTCAATGTGGCAGGAAAACTCAAGCTGTGTCCAGTCAACTGGACAACCAGTGGCACAATATGCTATTTGAGAGGTGGTCTTATTTGTGACTAGACCATTAAATACCTAAAGCTAATGATTTTCTGTCCCGTTTCCCCCTTAATTGCCAAGCACATTCCATTTCAGGTACACAAATGAGTAGCGAGGCACTTTCCAAGTCTCTATAAGCTAGGGAAAAATACATTAAAGAACAAACAAATGCCCTTTCACTTTTTCAACTATATGTATTCCTCCTAACTCTTCCCTATAATTCCGCTATAGTGATGATACAGTATGTAACTTTCTAAATTACCATTTTCTTTGGCAACTCAAAAGAAACTAGAGAATCAAACACATCAGTCAAGTGGAAATTAGATTTTTTTTTTCGACACAGATTGGAATTGAACACGACACTGTTTCTGTATAACAAAATTTATGTTTCTTTTTTTATCCTGGCAGTAAATAAAAGTTTGGCAAAATTGTTTTTAAAAATTTAAAAAAGCCTTTTCCATATACCAGGTCAATATGAGCTGTTTATGTGTTTCTAATGTACTCATATAGTTTCAGAAATGCAGACAAAGTCAGTGTGAAAGAACTAGTGAGAGCACTACCTGGTCCACAGACTCTCACCTTTCAACCAAAACGATTATCATCACTGCAGGAGAGAAATCAATTCGACCCAAGGCTGGATTCCATTGAGCGCTGAGTGTCTTGCATGTACTGTACTGTACATCTGCAAAGGGTCTGAATGTGTCAGTGTGGGGGCTGAATGGAGAGCTGAAATCCCGAGGGAACAGTGGCATGAACCACACTCCACACGAGCAGATAAACCGGTGCTGTACAAAGTGCAGCGTGAACGTCCATTTGAAGGTGACAAGCACTTGAGAATGGGAGATTACCTCTGAGACTGGACTGCATGGAGCCAGAAGAAGTTAGATGAAATTACAAAGAATCTCAGAGAGGTATTTTACTGGAAGAAAGGCTATGAATATCTCAAACAAGAAGACTAACCTTCCTTTGTGGCTTTATATTGTATTGAAGAGGTTAGTCTTTGTCACAGTGAAAAGTGTGCTGGTCACTGCTATCAGTAAAAAGACTGATTACTCTCCCCATCTCCCCTCCACCACTACATATCTAATAGGCTTGGCCAGGGGCCACTTTTCTTTGTGGTGGCCACAATAGAACTTTGATCACCACTGGAATGAGTGGCTCAAACAATAGCCTGCATTCAGCGAATGCCGCGGCCCCTCTGTGAGATATGGGAGCAGAGATCGCCACGTTCCTTCAGCAAGCTTTAATTTGAAGTGATGCTAGACAGCTGATATCATAACCATTAGCGATGCCCTGATAAGAGCCGAGCTGGGAGGGGTTCTCTGAGGCTTCTCTGTCTGGGCAGGGCCCAACGAGCCTCCGGGCCCCTTAGCCTGCCGTCCCCTACAGCAATCACAGTCTGACCCGTCACCTCTCTCAACCCTTAATGCCCACGACGCTGGTTCTGAGGCTGACGAACAGAGGCTGCTGACCTCCCCCTCTCCGGAGGATAAAAGCGCTGATAGTGGGGACTAGGAATTAAAGACTGTGGCCTTTGAAAGCCTCCATTATTGTCAGTAGGAACAGGGCAATGAATCTCCTCGGCCGTTCCATGGACATGCATTATCAGAGTGGTGATTATTTGACCTAGACTACACTCTTGCCATTGATTTATTTTACCCTGGCACAGGTAAGTGACCTGACCTCTTTGGCCTAACGAGAGAATAGAAGTGAGGAAAAAGACAATGAGGCATTCTGCAGTTGTTTGGATGGCAGATGGTGCATATATTTCATTTATATAAGAAAATGCTGTGTCTGCACCAACTGTTAAAACAAAGTTCAAAGTTCAACAAAGACATTTACTGAAGCCATTTTAATCCCCCTTTCTGTCCAACTCAAATGTTTCCCTATCCATGTGGAGTAAAGCCTTTTACAGGAATATACTGGCGACTTGAAAAGATCGGATCAATTGTTCCACTTCTACAGTAATTCAGAAAGATGGATTGCAGTCCAAAGTGAGACCAAAATGTGCTGTGGAGGGCTAAAATCATAGGAGCATGACACTTTAAATGTCAGTTCTTACGGTTACAGAAGTATGCTCACAGACAAGGGAACAGTTTTACAGAAATTTGCAATATCGTCACAAACTTTTGCAGGATTATTTCTTAGTGCGGGGATCTACAGTAGTCATATTTATTGCTTCAAGTCATCTGCCTTGGCAGCCAAAGTCATGACAATAAATAAATACATTCACTCAAGTATAATCATTATTGCCAAATCCTAAATTCAGACAGTTAAATGTTGCCTATGCCGAAATTAAATGATTCATAACACATTTCTGTCATTTATTTTTCTCACTTTACATATTCATTTCACTTCCTCTTTAGATATGCAATGTTTTAAGTAAACCAGAACACTAAAATCGATTGTGGAGAATCAGGTGTCTTTGTTCTGAGAATAAGGATAGTGCTCACTAGGGAAATCATTTAAGAGCAGAAGAATGCCATGGTATTGATGTTATTATTAGTTGTAGAATATGATATGATAGGCAAGCATGATTCACAGTACACTGCAAGTATGCTGCATGAAGAGTCTAACTTCTACTGCATAACTACGCTCATATGACGTTACTGTAAGAAGTGAGAGGTGGAAACTGTGGAAAGTGATGCTTTGTAGATGATGTCATGCAAAAGAAATGGACATATGTGCTTGTACTGTAGGGCATTGCTGCATGTGGTTAGGAAGTTGAAAAGAAAGTGATGCGTAAGCAGGTGCTGTGATAATAATTTGGCACTGAATGGTAATGCAGAGACAGATTCTATATTGCTTGTACAGTGCTAAAAGTGTGCTGCACTTTGTGGAATAACCGCCAAGAAGATAACAATTCATATTTTTGTCTATACATCTCAATTTTGTGTTTTAAGCTCCTATTACTAATGAAAATCACTTGGTACAGTATGTATATCAGGTTACCTGTGGAATTATGAAAATATTATTAAAACTATTGGCATTACAAATCCTACAATGCCTTTTCTTCATGTCACTCTGTTCTGGAGACAACTAGGAGGAGACAGCCAATTGAACACAACTGACCGGTTTACACTAAGCACAGAAATCCTTAGTTTAACAAGTGATGTAATCAGCAGTGAAACCCCAATCAAGTGGTGGCTAATGTTTGTTCCCTCCAGCAGACAATTAGAGCATCTAATCAATTGAGATGCTGAAAAATCGGTGCAGATGTAGCAAGGAGAGGACTGCATCTGCCTGATACAAACCACAGAGCCTCACAAAGGGAAGGTTCTAGAAGGTTGCAGCAAGACCAGGGCCATGACCTTCTAGATAACAACACTACTGTCTTGATATGCCTCGTTAACAGTTAGTTTGGTGATAGTGCATATTTTATGTTTTGACATAAATTGACATTGATTTGTAAAATCTCTATTACATCTATTTAACATGTATAAATAATATATATTTGTAATATAAAACTGCAGAAGTAAAGGCATACAAAGAAAAATATATTGCGGTAGGTATAGTGTGGTACGTCAGAGTATTTACATTATGGTGTAAACATTTTACTTGAACAGAAATAACATTTTGCCTTTGATTTAAAAAGTTTCTTATAATTATTTAGTAAGTGGATATATTTGTTGCATGCCTTACAATATTTAAAATATTAATTAAGCACATTAAATAAGTACATACATGAAATGACTTCTTAGTATACCTGCAAAAACCTGCATTTGCTACATTTCAAAGAACAACACGTTAAGGGTGGCCCTAACGTGTTCAAACTGCGAGGAAACTGTGACGTTTTGCTGTTTTCTATGGTAATTCAATCTCAAATGCCTTGCCAGTAGTTTTGAGAATAGTTGTGTGTGTCTCCTAGAGCACCAAGTAGAGGAAATTGAATCCTCTGAAGTCAATGTTTTAGAGATTGCTCCCGTCAGATTTCTTCAGCAACATGAAAAAGTAACACGAAATGATGGCCAGAGTCATGCATTAAGAGCCTGGATGCTTGGCCTTGACAGGGGCAATAACCGGTGGTGGTAACAAACCTAATCACAGTTGCACAAACCATTCATCTGGACCATGCGGACCAGTTGTCAGTCCTTTATTAGTAGAAACGACTAAACATTGTATTATGTGTACAGCAGGTCTATGACACTGTGCCATAGATTTTGGAATGTGTGTCACAATCAAATGTTTGTGCTCTAATTACTCAATCCTATGAGTGTGTTTTTTGTATGGCAAGTCATATTCTGGCTTTCCAAGACAATGCAGCCCAGCTCATAAATACGGAGCTTTTAGAAGTCACACATAAACCCTGGGGAATATGATGCCTTTGTTTAAAGTGGCTTCATGACGAATAAGTAGCCGAGTGTGTGGTTTTCCCCAAGCTCTTCAACAATGGAAGGCCTGGGTGATACCACCAACATTGCAGAAAAGGAAGCGAGTAACTGCATAGCCTACACACACACAGTATACAGTACACCTACGCATACGCACGCATGCACGCGCACACATAAGAACACATATGGACACACACGCACGAACACGCACGCACACACACAAACCTTGAATCTCTTAGACCATTCATGTTAGCTTGTTTTGCTTCTGTCTCTTCCTTACTGTTTTTTTCTTAAATTGAACAGGATTGCTACTAGTGAACCTACACCTCTACACTCCAAAAAGTTTGACCAGTAGTTACTTAATAAAATTATGGCAACAAAGTGACACCTAACATAATTGAATGGATTTTAATTGCTACAACTTTGAATAAAAATTACTTAATACATTAACTACATTTAAACAGTTTCACACAGAAAATGAATGTATATTCACTATGTTTCAAAGCAAAGGTAATTTATATTTACTAAGTATCTGTGAGAAACTGATTAACATGCACTAATTATGTGG
>JAODTR010000002.1:692275-710775 GCA_025399935.1 Amblyopsis rosae | reverse complement strand
ATTTCACAGAAGTGTGATTGACTTGGAGTTACATTGTGTTGTTTAAGTGTTCCCTTTATTTTTTTGAGCAGTGTAGTTAGTTATTGTTACTTCCAATAATGACAGCGGCGGTAGTGTGAGATGAAACAATACAAACAGTAGTAGCAATGCCAACTGGCTAAAGACTGCTCCAATAGTAACCCAAGGTTCTATTATTAGGCTATCAGGATGCAAACAGTCCCCAATGGAGCGTGTCCAGACCCTATTACAACATTTATTTTGGGTGTGGTTATACCCAACCTTATACCAGGCTAAGGGGCCATGGCTTTCAAATGAAACATCTACACTATATACAGTATATTGGATGGCAACTTGAAGAGTCATGCAGAGGAAAAGTTCTACAATGCTATGAAACTCACTGTTGGGTCCCAGACTGCCAGAGCAAGAGTCTGGGGAAATATTTCATATTTCATTTATAGGCTACCTTGATGCCTTCCAAGTGAACAAACATTCATTATTTCAGCTAGGAAAAATTATAACAGCTTTTATTGTTATTTACCTTAACTTGAAAGGTTTATAATGGATGTTGTTATAGCAATTACTATTCCACAGGCAAAAGGTAAGAATAGCTCTTTGGTGGTTATCATAGAAACTCACTCACGATCACTCTTGAGCTGTTAATCAATAGTTAACCTCTCCAGTCAACTTAATTTATAGTCCAAGAGGGAAAATCTGGCGACAAAGTAATTTTTCTAGATTTGCCGATTTTCTAGGTATCTCAACTTGACGGTAATTTCCCTAAGCTACTGCTGGACATGATGTTATGATTTTGCCTTTGATGGAGCGGGGATGCCTAGGTTCAAATATGTTGCTTTTATAGAGGGGGAACTGTTCCATTCATCATGTGCTTATACCCAGAGCTCTCTGAAATCCCTGTCCATATGTCAGTGGGCAGGTGTCGTATTGCCCTGCCAGAGAGTAAACTGTACTTGACAAAATAACATTAAGTACTATTCCATCAACAGGTGAAGATAAAAATGAATCCCTTGGTTAACAGGACGTTGATTAGTATACACATGGTACACACATCAGACAATTGTGGGAATTTAGTTTAATGAAATATGTATAAGAAATGAGAGACATACCGCACAATATTTCAAATAGAAATAGGTTTATGTAACAAATTGGTAATTATGTAGTATGATATGCCATTACATGTTCTATGTGGGGACAGTGTACATAAGCATTTCATTTTTTTCCCCCACCGAATGAATAAACTTAAAGATGTTACAAATATAAAAAATTTTGACACAATAAAACATACTCTGACAACATACAGTAGAAGGTAGGCAGGGCTATGGCAGCTTAAACCTCATGATTGGACACTTATGAGCTTAGTTTCTGTAATCGCACCACACGGTTTTCCACAATTCACATTATCAAGCAATAAAAACAAATATGTGGACACTTATTTGCCAAAAGGAAAGCAAATAATTCACTCTGTTAGTGGCAAAGTCTAATGCAATTCAAATAATTTATTTTGTTGAGGTAAAGTGCACCATCAGTGATTGAAAATATCACATCGCAAAACTATCAATTTATATCTAGCTACCACACAAATGGCACCTTTTTACATTTCTCATACCCCTGCCTCCTCCTTCATATGATTACAATGAGCACAATCTAAATGATTTGTTTATTAGTTATAGACTTGACTAGACGATGGAATGGGCCGGCCTCATAACGGAAGCTTAACACTAAAATTGTCAACAGGCAATGTTTCCCCTACAACTCTTTTGCTAGTCTCTCTATAAACACAGCACAGTTTTGTTTACCATAAAAAGCAGAAGGGACACACAACAATAAAATATGAGGGGTGATACTGTAGCTGTCATTTTCTGGGTTTTTTTCTATTACTGCCAGGTTATGGTACTATAGATTCATGAACAGGCATTACCCTTTATTTTTCCACTGTTACATTTCAGACATTATGTTTTAGCCACCAGACAGTTGACAGTTTTTCTGTTTCATGTTTCAACTGACAGCATTCTAAAAAGAAATAGCAGCTATAGTAGTAACATTCAGATGGATATGGGTACAAAGCTATAGCAGCTCCCAGCATGTCTCAAACTATATACGACTCCCCCCCCCCCAAGTCAGTTAAAAGTAATGTGTGTGAAACCACTTCTAACATGTTTAAATTGGTCATAAGAAATGTAATTTAACTACAGTATCATGTATAACACAAGCCATTTGATTCCCGTAGTCCCTTTTGATATGCAATGGAACGCAAACAAATGAAATAAAACAGATAATGTGAAAAGATTTAGGATATCCACTCACTGTTTGGTAACAGTTTCATGTCTTAACATAAACTTGGCACATGTCAACTGAGAGAAAATCAATCTTAGCTGCTTAAAGTGACAACTGGTAAAAAATATAAAAAAATGAATGAGCCTTACATAGTCAAGGAATGTGAATATACGTGATCATGTGAAAATAACCAACATGATGCAATAAGATAATAATATATTGGTATATAAAAAAAGGACTTCTATAGTTCTTCATGTGTGGACACTTTGAGGACAAAGTAGAGGATTCATAAAAGCATCAAATGACCACAATGGGTCTGCTGTTCTGTTTGCACCACACATCCTGCTGTGGAGAATCCCTTTTACCCTAACCACATTCTCTATCTGACTATTTGCACTGTGTATTTTCAACAGAATCATTATCTTCCTGAATATGCAGACTTCTTGGGGCATTTTCAATGCACCTTCAACCGAGTGGGTCGAGCTGATGTGTAAAATTGCATTTTTAGAACCATGCAGCGCGTGAGCAGAGGTATCGGGAAAACAGACATCACGCACAGCTCTAGCAGATTGTTTAAATGAAAACTCTCCATCTATTCAGCCCAGGAGTCAAGCACACTGAATCCTATTTTACCAGGGTTCCTTTTCCGATTATTGGGTAGGCTTGGGCCGTGCGCACACAAACACACATCCTCTCTCTCTCTCTCTCTGTATCTATCTCACACACACACAAACAAGGACATAGCATATAGCAGGCTTATGGGAATACTAAATAGCAAATCACGTCATAGTACAGGGTCACTTACGACGTTAGCAGTGGGGAATTGGAGGATGTGTGTATATGCTAATACTCTAACCATCTTGTTATGCTCAGCCTGCAGTTTAATTCTATGGCTGCCGCCACTCCAAAAGTGGCTGATATGTTTGTGTTAAGAATTACGGCTTCAGTATTGAGTGGACACGCTCACTACTAAGAAGGAAGATCGTAAAAAATATTGTGTGAGGATTGGTTTCTTACAGTTCAGCCTACATTATGTTGTACTTCATAGTATGTACATTACTAACCCTAGTGCATTTGTTTAATGGTTAAAGGTCTGGGAAGGTGAGAACTTAACCGTGAAGCACTTAAATTGCCTGCATAAGAGACTTTTCACAAAAATACTGTAGTTCCAAAAGAGAAATACTGTTACTGTATTCGATAAGCAGACGCTTCAGTGGGCAAAGGTTCTATTTAATGACCATGCTATTAAAAGCTTTGTAGTTCACTGCAAACCGCTGCCACCTTCATCTAAGCTAAGGAAACAAAAGTGTGTATCCTTATTTAGAAGTATACCAGCTGTCCACATTAATGTGAAAGTACACCCAGGGACAATGTGTACTATACCCTTGGGAATGTGTCCAACAGAATAAAAACAATGTCTCACAAGTTATATCTCATCTAGATTTCAGAAACATGAAGCATGCTCTTATTTGAGGAGAGGGCAGGGGCAGCCTGGGAGATATGTTTCTTCATCCAGACTCATGGCATCATATGGTAGTACAGGGTCACCACTCAAGGAGCTTGACCTGGGCTGATGCCTGACATGCACGGCCAAAGGTTTAACTCGCAGGCCTGGCCTGGGTGAAAGAATGCTTGTCTTTCTCTGCTAAACATCTGCTTTCTACAACATGAAAAAAATAAAAAATAATAATAATTAAGACATTTTTCTCCTTTTATCTTCATTTCCACATGAAGTAGAGATGCAGTTAATAATAGGCAAGGCGCCAAGTGTGCTATACATTTGGAGATTCGCCCTCTCATTTCTCTGTGGCATTTCATTAGCACTATTTTGATCTAAACCCTGGATGAATGTATACTATATGTGTGGCAACCCCCCCCCCCGCTAGACATCTTCCAAGTCCGCTCCTCGCCGGCCTCTTTGGCACCTGTCGAGCGTCCGACGGTAGGCGCTCGCAATCACCGAGCCGGGGGATTTGCATTGTGCCGCGAGCGAGACCTTTCCAGAACGGCGCGCCGGTTGTCTGGGAACAGAACAGAAAGATGCGAGGGAGTCAGTCAAAGACTAATCACAAAGAAATGCACATAAACTAACTACTGAAAACATTTAAAAACAGAAAAGGAACACAAAAACACAAAACATGTTTCCTTTATTGATCGAGTGCGGCACACACACACACACACACACACACTGAGCCTGGGCCTAAATTAAGGGCAAAGGAGGGACAATAATACGTGGCTGATCCAGGCTGATTGGGAGCGGAGCAGCAGGGGAGCTGGGAGACACATGAGAGGCAGTTGGAGTGCAGGTGCGAGCGTCTGCTGTCATAGTAACTCCTCATCTGGCCTGCGCTCAAGAGACCCTCAACCTAGTTTACCCCAGACAGCATATTATGCAGAGAGGACCACGCTAATGCACACACACACACACACACACACATGCACACGTACAGCGCTGAAAACTATGAAGAAGCGGGATCGCAGGCTGTAATAACAAATCACATACAAATACGGGGTCACAACAAACATCCACGAAAAGGAGAAAAAAAACTAATAGGAAGTGAACAAAGTTTTCCAGGCTCGTGTCACCGAAGTTCCTGGCACTGGCGGTCGTCCGTGACGTTCCAAGTATGACTCTGGGCCATGCCGGTGCCCGCTCTGCCAGCTCTGTGACAGAGTCATGCAAACACACTATCTCCCATGCCATCCAACTGCGGCTGCCCAGGATTGCCCATGGCATCCGCCTGGCAGCCAGGTGGCAAGGAGAGAGGGGGGTTGCCGGGGGCGATGAGTGCCGCGGCGGCACGCCCACGTTACGTTACCCATCACTCAGTGCCAGCTGCGGGGAGCCAGCCGTCCTCGGCTGGGTGTTGTTTAACAGCACCCGCTCCATCCATCACGTCAGGTAATGAGCTGAGAGTGACTGTGATGGCTCACACACACGCGGTCCACCAGGACTCCCATCATGCTCGAGAACAGAGAACACTCTTCTCTCAGATCAGATGAAAAGAAGCGTGCAGATGGTGTACAGGAGGAGAGAGAGATGGAGGGGGGGAGAGAAAAGAGAGGTGGAGAGAGACAAATTGTAAGACAGAGATAGGAAGAGAGAGAAAGGAGAGAGAGAGAGCGAGAGAGAGAGCATGACACTGAAGGCAGCTAATGTGTTCCCTGTCTCTTGGATGAATACAACAGAAGAGGAGCTGGGAACATGGTGTTGTCTTGTTCCTTACACATGCTATTATACAGTGTATTGTATTACGGCCACACTAAACCAACATACTCTGTTTTAAATGCAGTGACTTACAGTACGGTAAGCTGAATGTAAGCAAAGTCTGAATTATGGGGTCACCCTCGGTCATATTATTGCATAGAGAACAAGAGAACATGAATGAGAGAGGGGAGGAGAGACAGAAAGAGGGAAAGGGGGACTGGCGTGAAGAGCTGGAGAGTGACAGAGTGTTAAGAGAGAGTAAAAAAGAGAGGGGGGAGGAGAGACAGGAAAGTGATGGGAAAGGGACAACACAACACACTAAAAGTTGTAACATACAGTAGCTTATCTGTAGCGGCCCCCGCTGCCATGCATTTTGAGGTGAACTTTTAAATGCAGTGTAAATTGAAAACGGCACAAGCCATCAGCATTAGCACTTGTTGAAACCCAAAGGAAACACTTCTGTTCACAACATACCAGGCAGCTATTTTTTTTTAAATAACAGATGAAAGAGGTTCTCTTTTGGGAGTAATTGCATCTTGCTTAACAGGCTGAATAAGGGAAAGCTTTCGCCCAGGACTTTGCAAGAGGGGAGGCGAAACGATGACAAAAAAGTGCATCTCCTACCAGAGGATGCGCTGAGCATCTGAGCGCTGAGCCATTTGCTACTCATAAAGACTTTTCTCTACCGATGTTCAGGTGCATAAAACACCATCTTTTCCCGTCCCACATCAATCTATCACAGCAATTTCTACTGGGAAAGAAACATTAACACTAGCCCATACTGAAATGAAAACACACACACACAGACACACACACGCACACACATCCACCTACACAAGAAACAAAAGGGAGAGCTACACACAAAAGCCAACTTCTAGGGTGTTTCCAGTGGTGATTACGTCTACTGCCATTGCTTTTGATGGCTTCTTTACCTGCGTGTCCCAGAGGTGACATCTTTCCAAGTCGCAGAGGAGCCCAAGAACAGGAGGAGAAATTGACAAAAGGAGAGTGGGTATTGCAGGTTACAGCAGGGAGATGTTCCAGACAGACGCTCCACTACTTCATTAAATGCTAACAACTGCCATTGTTTTGCAAGTGTTCCTCAAAACACAGAAGTGGGTGAAAACAGGGTGTGGGGAATGTCTGTGTGACACACGCACGCACACAAACACACAACAACATATACAGTACAAACTCAGATGCCAATACACTGTTGTTACAGTAAAAACCGGAATCTGTGGGCCACCGCATGTCAGGATAACCCTCAATATAGGCATAAGGAAGGAATATGACCAAACTGAGGCAGGGTCTGTGCAAGGATGGATTCGTCATCCAAGAAGATTATTTCCATACTGTCTTGTGAGAGAGGACCTACTTACTACTGTCAGGCCAGATCATCCAACTTTTATTTTAATGTAATTCATTCTTTTATTTTATTTTTGGTCTACACGTTTTGTGTTTATATACTGTATTATATTTAGATGCTATGATCTAGTTTTTAGTACAAAATGTAACCTTTGGAAATAGATGTATTGACTGATTTTACATTGTGGAGCGAAATATAGATTTTTATCAGTGAGCAGTACTTTTGCATGTGTGTTTGGTCAAAATATGCATGAACTTTACAACATCTCAGAAAAACATCAAACCTATATAAATAGAAAAGGATAAATGCTTTTTGTATTTAAGATTGAGCACAGTTGAACTGGTCAAAACAGAATCAGATCATATGAACCAGTTATTGCGTAGTTTAGAATAACATTTTTCATTTAGCAAAATATCTATCTATCTATATTCTGCCACTTGTGTGTATGATTGTGTGAATTGTGTGAAGTGGGCTTTCAACCCACTGGATTCAGGAACATTTCACACAAATACACACACACACACACACAGGCACACTGTGTATACCCTGAGGATCAGCGTACACACAGTGGGCAGCCTGATGAAGACAAGAGCAAGGCATCAGACACAGAAAACTCCCTCACCCGATTGGATGGCAGTCCTCCAATGCAATGTCCTTTCACGTTATGATAGAGCGATAGGGAGCAGCGCTCCCAAAAAGAGTCCTATTCAGCTAATTACGTAGTATTACATCATCATGGGTCGATGCGATCATGACGAGAAGAAACCGTTCCATCACGCCCACCACAGGCTCACAGTATCAACAGCATCAGATCAGTCAGTGTAAACAGGAAGTGTCATACGCTACAGTTAGTTCCACATGGCCTGTGTAGACTCACATGGCGGGCCGACATGTAAACACAGTGCTCTCATTCATCAAGGGAAAGGGGGGTAAGAAAAGTCAGGTTGTTATAATCACCAGCCTGCACACGTCTAGCCATGCATTAGCTCCCTATTGTGTCTACATTGAAAGCACATTGACACCATTGCACAATATTTCAGTGTTGTTCCCTCTGTCAGATTCTCTCTTGCACTCCATGGCGCCGCTCTTCACATTTTGATGAGATAAAACACAATAAAGGTGATTAAGTCTCTGCTCAACAAGTCACGTGTCACACTCGTTCTCTTAGCCCGTGAGTGAGAGCGAGAGAGAGCGAGAGTGTCACAAGCAAAAAAAGTAACAGCCGCAGCAGAGAGAAAGAGAGAGAGAGAGAGAGAAGGAGAGATACAGAGAAAAGGAGAGAGCGAGCAGCCCTCTATCACCTGGCTTCATCTCTTCCTCGTCCACCAGCTCCCTGCCTCCCTTTCCCCCATGCTAGGCTGCAAGCTACAGGGTAATGGAAGTCCCAACACAGAAACAAGATACGACGTATAAATGGGATGCAGGGGTAGAGGACCTATTTCTTACAACTGAAAGTTATGGGCCAGGCAGGGCTGAACTAGACTCCCAGCAAACACGCCGCCTGGTTCGAGGCTGAGAGTAATCACCCCCGAAAGATGGGTGCAGGGGAAAAAGATGGAGGGAACATGAAGAGAAAAAAAAAAACTCATACCGGCACACGTCGGTGGAGAGCTGGAAGGGGGATGGGGTGGGGGGGAAGGGGTCAGCGACTATGGGGAGCCCGAGACCTTTGCAATCTGATCTAACCAATTTAAGTGGCCGCTGGCTGATTTATAACAAGCGTACACATAGAATGCATTGTGGAAGATTAAAGGATTAGAAGCAGCGTCTACTTCCTCTGCGCTCCTGCGCGAGACGTTATGAGATCAATCACTGTCTTACAGTAATGAGAGGGGCTTATGCCAGACTCACTGGTCGCAAATGCAGTGCCGCCGTCACTGCTGATTTAGTTACGCTTTGCAGCTCCACTCACAAAGAAAATGATCTAGATTAGAGTTAAAAGAGTATGAAACAGGTTCTTGATGTTCAGATACACGCGCACACGCACACACACACACACACACACAAGCAAGTACAATTGCATAAACGTGCAAAGATAAAATTTAATTTAACCAAAACTTTGATGATGCGTCTCGTTGTGTGTACACACGCAATGCGGCTGTGTCTTCTGTCGGATAAATGAGCGTGTGTGTGTGGATGTCAGAAGATCTGAAGGTGTGCGGCTTGAAATCCGGTGTCGGTGTGTTTTGGTGGTTTCACAAAACAGGCCGACAGGATCAGGAAAGGCATGTCAGAGAAAAACACAAAAGACAGGCCCGGATAAACACACTGAGGCAAGAAGCTGAAACTGCCTTCTCTCTCAATCTCCCTGTATTAAGATTTACTCTCTTTGTCACCCCTCCCATTTTTCCCTTACCCTTTTCTTCCCTCAAGCTTTAGACTGTACATGTTGTAAAACAACGGCTTCCTCCTGACCTATGATCCATCCCCACATTCGATTCTTTCCCTGCTCTTCATCTCCCTCCATTTCCCCTCCTTGCCCTATCCCCTTTCACAGTGTCTCCAGCGGAGCAGGGTTTAAGTTACTGGTGTTTACCGCAGAAGGAGCCGGGGCACTTGTCAAACTCAAAACACCGAAGGAAACCGCCGGGAAGCAGCATAAACATTGACTCCATTTTTGAAATGGACGCTAAGACGCAGCAAATTCAAGCTTGGCGTGCGCCCATGCAAGTTTAAATGCCTGCGTGACAGTTTGTATACAGGATTTGGAGGCAACGGGAGTCTAATCTGACAGGCTGTTGAGACAAATGGTAATGAAGATAGCTGTGAGCAGGGAGGTCCAAAAACACAATGGGTTCTGCATCTCCATCCCAGCTGCCCCTGCACGCATGTGTCGTAAAAACAGGTAATTGATCCCCCTTAACCCCTTTAATTACCTGCATCCCCCATGCTACATCTAAGGACTCCATAAAACAGAAGCACATTTCCCCTGCTCACCATAAAAAACAAGGACATACATGCAAGCCAGTTTAACACACAAAACCAACTCACACAAACACACGCGCACGCACGTGATTGAAAGCAGACTTACGACACACACACGCCCCTCCCCCTTCCTTGACTAGGCAGCGTGAATGAAAGTAATGTTTCCTGACAGCTCTGCACAGCATAAGGGAGAGGATGAAATCCCCACACATGTCCATAAATAAATGCTTACTTTAGGAGTGAAGAAACATACTACATTCTCCTTGAAGGGACAGGTGCAAGGCCTTGCACAGTGGCTGTGTGCTGCATGTGTTTGTAGACATGTTAGGCTATACCGTGCAGTGTCAATGTGAGGGAATATTGAAGTTCTCCTCCTCCTCTAAGAAGGTATTTTGATTGAAAACAACAAGCCTGACACACCACCGGTAGTTTTGATTTCTCATTGGGCCCTATGATTCAGAAATCCCTTCAAACAGCCTTTGTGGGAATGTGATTCCTCAGCTACGGAACAATGCGTTTGGCATTCTGGAAAGGCAGCAGAGGCACACATAAGCCAAATGAACAGTTAGATGAAAACATTTCTGCGATCGATCAGTGCCTGAAGCAAAACTTCCATTCACAATCAGCCTTACTGCAGTCAAGTTTCAGGACGTAGGCCTCAAGTCAAATACAACCATGGAACATATACACTCACAAAAATCGAAAACTTGTAAACTCATACTTTTTAAGAAAATGCACTTAACTCGCACATTAAATATTAACTGTTTATAAATTCTCTACTCAAAACATCTAGGCCTACTACTTCAGTACTTCTGAGAAAATATACAGACTGCAGGGGAAACTTTTCTATTCAGATTTTTCTTACAAAACTAGAGCCTCATTACAGAAGAAAAAAAAGAAAAAAAATCCTTTCAAAGCTTATTTTGCGGCATAAGTAAATCATAGCTGTGTTTCATTTAAGGGGCTGTGTACTACATAGGCTGCAGCCTTTGTAGTCCTGCAGACAATCCGCTTTCGGCAGCAGACTACACGTAATTACTGTGTATGCAATTGCTTATTTTTACTGTCTGTCATTTTGAAGTGAGTGCTGAGTGCAGTCAAATAAGATCCCTAAATTAGAATATTCTGCAACAGCTATATAGCTAGCATAGTTTAAAACGATTCTGCAATGTAAAATTTAAAAAATGATCGTAAACTTAAATATGAAAGAGAACGATGTTCAAAACACATGCTAAAGAAGCTAGTATATATGGCCAGTTGGCGTTGGATCAGAACAGACGCTAACAAGCCTATGTGTCTAGCATGGCCAGCAGGAGGTTCAGAACACACGTTACAAAGCTAGTGTGTCCAGCATGGCCAATATGAGTTTCAGAGTACACGCTAATGAATCTATAAGTGTCCAGCATATATAGCCTAGCTAGCAGGAGGTTCAGAATACATGCTAATGAAACTAGCTAGCGTGTCTAGCATGGCCAGTAGGAGGTTCAGAATACACGATAAAGAAGCTAGTGTGTCTAGCATGGCCAGGAGGAGCTTCAGAATACATGCTAAAGAAGCAAGTAGGGCTGAAACAATTTATCGCCAAACTCCAATAACTCGATGCAAATTGCTTGCTTTGAAACGTAATTTAATTTATATATAGTAACTGTGCAATGTGTTTCTGTGTAGGCCTACTGTCGCACACGCGCATGGTGTGGACATGAAGAAAGCAGGGGTTGCGCATTGCATACTGGCTTAAATAATCAATTAAGTAGTATTTACCATCTTTTCTGAGCAAGATGTGTGAAAGGAATTAAATAAAGGCCCACATAGGCCAGTCCAGTGATTAAAGCAATAAGAGCTTAGTCCCTTGATTGAAGTTTTGTATTTTGCTAAAGAAATTAACCACAGAAAATGTAATACAGGGTCAATATGTGAAACCTAAGCCGTTCATGTTATTACTTACAGTGCATGATAGTCTCTCATGCATACACACGCACGCACACATACTTCACAGCAATGCACAAAATATCACAGAATGCTAAAATATCAAGTGGTGTAATTAGCAATTGGAGCATACTATGCACCAATCCAATGCAGAAGTTACGGCTATATTAAGTTCAGTTTTGATGGCAAGGACTCTGTGTTTGTAACTGAATCTCCCATCAGTCCTAATTGCATAAATTGATAACCAAATGTATAACTAAATTGGTTAGGTTTTGACATATATATTGTACACAATTTAGGCAATACACATTTAGATTTTACACAAATAAACCAATTTGTTGTTTATTATATGATTACATTTCTTAATTCTCTTTTGTATACTGTATGTACTAATACTCTTTAATATAGAATATATATTATTAGATTAATCGACGAATTGTTGGAATAATCGTTATTCAATTACTAAAATAATCAATAGCTGCAGCCCAAGAAGCTAGTGTGTCTATATGGCCAGGTGGAGGTTCAGAATACATGCTAAAGAAGCTAGTGCGTCTATATGGTTAAGAGGAGGTTCAGAATACATGATAAAGAAGCTAGTGTGTCTGTATGGTTAAGAGGAGGTTCAGAATACATGCTAAAGAAGCTAGTGTGTCTATATGGCCAGGTGGAGGTTCATAATACATGCTAAAGAAGCTAGTGTGTCTGTATGGTTAAGAGGAGGTTCAGAATACATGATAAAGAAGCTAGTGTGTCTATATGGTTAAGAGGAGGTTCAGAATACACGCTAAAGAAGCTAGTGTGTCTATATGGTTAAGAAGAGGTTGAGAATACATGCTAAAGAAGCTAGTGTGTATATGGTTAAGAGGAGGTTCAGAATACACGCTAAAGAAGCTAGTGTGTCTGTATGGTTAAGAGGAGGTTCAGAATACATGATAAAGGAGCTAGTGTGTCTATATGGTTAAGAGGAGGTTCAGAATACACGCTAAAGAAGCTAGTGTGTCTATATGGTTAAGAAGAGGTTGAGAATACATGCTAAAGAAGCTAGTGTGTATATGGTTAAGAGGAGGTTCAGAATACACGCTAAAGAAGCTAGTATGTCTATATGGTTAAGAAGAGGTTGAGAATACATGCTAAAGAAGCTAGTGTGTCCAGCATGACCAGGAGGAGGTTCAATAGCAGACTAACAGGGTGAGCAGTGGGCACGACAGTGCCAAGGAAGAGACAGATGGGGCACATGGCAGAAGCCTGAGCTTCACATGCCCGAGCCAGGAGAGCGAGTAATCCATCAGGCCAAGGCACACAGGCGCCTGGGGAGGGGGTCCAGCCGATGATCCTACAAGACTGATTGGGCCTCTGCAGGAGAGCTGGCCCCCTGAATAAATGGACATCCGTGTCCAGCCCGCTCCAGTGAGGCTTGATCTGAACTGGACCTTGTCAAGGCACTGACCTGTCGACTAGCGTAGGAGCTGAGCCACAAACCCAATACATGAGCTCCGAAAAGAAAAACAACAACAAAAGTCACATTTCAAACTGGTTCAGACTGGTATAGACTAAATTAAACCCGTATCGCACAACATGTACTGTTTTAAAATGCCATCCCTGACCATGACCTGCTGTATTTGTATAATGGAGAATCACATCAGGTATGGTTTGGTGTGAAACTCCTCTAGAGTTGATAGGCGTCTAATTGCTTTATCTGGCGGTCTGCTGAGTGGAGGAGGTCAGAGACAACATCAGTCCGGAACCTGCCGCAGCCACGGCAACCCTGATGATTGACAGGCAAGTGAGTAGACGGGGAGATAGCTAGACAAATGGAAGCTAAGATATAGTTTGACAGTCAGATGGGAGCGTAAATGGATGGTTTGGCAGCATGATAAGGTAAATAGGCTGATGGATCACCAAACAAATACTGGAGGAGGAAGGCAGAAAATAAAAGAGAAGAAAACAAATGAGTGTCTGCCTGCAGACAACAAAAGATAAGAAGCCAGATACCCTGATAAACACAGATGGATTGTGTTGATACCCAGATAGGCGTGGCACGATCGATAGATTGTTTTATTCTATTTGCCTGCCAAACTGGAGATTTGATGTAGCTGGTATCACGGCGATCGGTTCTAGACGACACCTGCCATGACTGTTACTGATAGGGACACGTCCCAATATGAGGTTGGCCGGCGATATATCCTAGCTGTGAGGCTAGCCGCTAGCACACATGGTGTCACCACGTCTGGATGCTATCAATGGGCGGTACCATACATCCTTTCCTAATCCCACTCCGAGCATTCGTTTCACAATCTCTGAAACCATAGAGCGTGGTTGTGATTTGAAAGGGCTGGGGTGGGCTTAGACGGTTTACTTTAGGCAGAGGTGTTAACCCATGGACCCAAGGAAGGTGCTGTGACCGGATAGAATATCAAGTAGGTGTCAGAAAATGGCGGAAGGTTGGATTCCACCAGCGCATGCAAAACAAAATGGCTGCCCCCCGACAGCCCGGAGCCTCATTACTCTGGCTTGCATTTATTATGTCAAAACATGAGACAAGGGTATGCAAAGTTTAGAAGCAAGGGCTTTCCTAGCGAGAAAGATGGCATCTCTTTGCGCTTCCTTGAGGGACATGAGGTTGCACTGTAACAGCCATGATGGGTGTTGCAGGGCTTATAATAGACAGGAGAGGCCCAGAAAGCATGGCCTTTAGAGGTGCTGCATCTCTCACCGGCTGACAGCTTACAGGGGCTACGCTTCACAATGACACCTTCACAGTGCACTCAGGAAGACACACGCACACACACACGCGCACGCGGGCGCACACACGTCTACAGGTGAATATTGCTCAGCCACCGAATCCTCAGAAACACAAATAAGTGTGGCAGTGTATGCGCATGCCTATTTACACACACACTCACACCTACACACACAAGCACACACACACACCTACACACACACACACACATGGATGCATAAATCCATTTGAGATGTTGAGATAATACCTGTCAAGAGAAATCTCAGGATTGTAGTGACAGTGTTAGACTTATGAAAACAGCCCACATTCATCTCCAGAAGAGGAACGTCTGCCCTGCTATGGGTGCACAACCAACTACCTAACCGTAAACAAAAGCAGCAAAAAACACAGAACAAGCCTGACACCCCATTGTCTGAGTCCAAATACAGCAGGTAAACTGTATTTACAAGAACGACACGATTTCTGTTTGAAGAATTGTTAGCAGTCTGTCTGATATAACATTATTTACTGTAAGTATGCAATCATTATTCTATTTCCGGAGCATAAAGCCTGCATTGTGCCTGCTGACAGCATGAAAGAGCAGAGTATGGATTTCCAAAACAATATGCATGATAGGCAGGAAAACAATGCAGTGGTATCTATTGTGTGAAGCACAAAACAAAATCTACTTGAAGAGTCTGCAACCAAATGGTCTGTCCAGTTTCACGTTCTCCGACCAACAGCCCAAAACCTGCCATAGACTCTCAGAACTGTAGGACCCCTTACAGCCAATGGTTCACTGATATAAATAAAATATAACGTTGTCGCTTATTTATTTATCGAATGATTTCATGTGTTTCAGTATAAAGAAAATAAAAAGCACCGGTGGAGATCACACAGGGCCTTGGCAGAAAGTGCCCTTGGTCTTTCCTTTACACCACTGCCATCAGACCCATTTTGCAATGTGGAGACGATCCCCTGTGATTACATGGGTGTGCTTCCAGAAAGACTTATATATCTCTCTTTCTCTCTCGCACTAAATTATTCACACAGATGAGCTCCCTTGTGTATACAAAAACACCCCAACTGACGGGCCGCACTTCGCTAGGCCCGCGTTTTGCTTGTGTACAGCACGAGTGTCTGTCAACACGAGTTCTGGCGAACAAGAGTTAAAGGCTGCAAACTACAAGCACAAATATGTACACATTCCTTCGACTGGAAACCACAGCGTTACATGTACGTGTGATGTGACTGATGCAAACAGCTGCAGCCCACTGTGATGTACAGGCATATGCATTCATCTTACTTAACTAGTCTGACAGACTGCTTCCTCCCAGGTACTGTATACTGTACCTATACCGCTGACATTTACAATGTGTGTGTGTGTTTGTGTATGTGCATGCGTGTGTGTGTGCAAACAGTACACACGTGTGCGTCCGTATGGCAGCTCCTAAGATAGCGGGGCCGATGATACATCCCCTCAGACAAGACATCGCCGGCGACATTGGACTTGATGCTAATGAAAAATGCAGCCGTCCCGGTCACTTATTCATCAGGTGTGTGTGTGTGTGTGTGTGTGTATGTGGGTTCTGTAGGGGAGCCCCCCTGGGAAGCGAGCCACTCACGAGCTAGCCGGACGCGTCGTCACTTTAGCCACAAAGTTTTCAATAAAACAAGCAAACAGCACGATTCCAACACCTATAAATAAGTGAGCGCTCCTGAATAAAGTGCTGTAGGCCGGGCCCTCTCGGAGGCCACTCATCATACTTTAATGGGGCCCTGTACCGGCCAGAGTTCTCTCTCCCTCTATCTCTCTCCCTCTGCCATTCTCTCTGTTCTTATCTCCACAGTACGCGCTGGGGCGTGGGGAAGGAACAAACGGAAGACAACGGAGATGGAGGCTCATTCAGATCGCCGTGTCATCACCTGGTTAAGATAGACTTCCTGCTGAATAATGAATGAGGCTATCAGCGTTTACTTACACCTCTCTCTCTCTCTTTCTCACACACACACACACACACACACACACACACCTTCAAGTTGTTGTTTTTTTCCCTTCTTCCTGTTTGTCTCCATTCCAGATTGCTGTTTAATGTTGAGAGAATTCAGAGTGGAAGGCTCACCAGATGCTTGGGCGTCTGTCAGCGTGAAGCTATTGTTAGCTGGTTTCCAATGAGATTTACATGGCAGAAAAGCCATCAGATAAGATATACAGTAAGGGATCACACCTAATCTCCACACCTGCCTCCACACACCTGCCTGATAGTCACAGCACTGCCATGTACTGTCATGTACTGCCGGCATCACGCCTCTTCTTCTCCGAGACCAAAACCTCAACATCTATACGCTTTCTCTCTCTCTCACACACACACACATTAAAGCCTTAGTCTGTCAGAGCTCACAGGCACATTAGCAATCAATTACCATAACTGTTTGACAAAAGTCACGTAGAAATAAACAGTGCGCACACTCACAAGGACATACATTTATGTATATAGGCCTGTAGGCTTCGCTGTACTCTACACTCATATGTCTTGAGTGACATTCACTGACGCACACACATGCGCGCACACATTTAGAAGCAGACCCACCACACCTGTGCTGATTAGAAAAGAAGTAGGTCAGTTGCACCCTAGCTGGTGGCACTTTGCGCTTGGCCCCAGTGGCCTGAGTCCTACCCCGGCTCTCTTGTCTGCTACGGCAGAGCCTGGGCCCGGGGCAACACACCTGTGTCCACAGACCTTCCCGGGATCAATTAGCATTCAAGTTTCACGACGCGGTGTATGATGGGAAAGTGTGGGGGCTGCCCTGAGAGGCACAAAGAAGAGCCACACCGACTAGCACAGAGACAATATAAGGGAGAGACGCCTTGATACAGGCATCTTACGTGCACATACATGCACATGCACGCGCACACACACACGTGAACAGTCAAAATCCTGTTTCCTGTCTGGGAAGACACAAAAGCTTATTTTCAGTGACTGTGTCATACTGTTGGCAGATTTTGCCGTCCGTTCTTCCTCCTTTGTTCCTTTGAATTAATCTCTGTGTGACCCGCCTAATGCTTTCTCCTCATGCACTCAAAACGAGCTGATTGAACCTCCGACTATATCATTTACTACCCAGTGAAAGGGTTTAGCACTTCGGCGAGATGCTGTTATACAAGAAAAGAGAAGTCGGGGATGGCTGAAAGACAGAAAGAGGAAACCGACAAATCAAGTTTCTCAAATGGTCTGCGAGCACTGACGGATGAGAATGAAATGTGAGAAAAGGTTATTGTCTGCGTATCTTTGCTTCCGAACATATGACCGTTACTTAAGAATAAACTATATTTCCATTTTGGCTCTAAATCTGCCTTCAAAGAGATGTGCTGTTTCATATGGGCGCACTTACTATTACTTTTCTTGGCTAACTGCAGTGGTAAAATGTTCTTGCAGAACATTTCAACAGCTGTATATTGTATTATGATTGGGAAATCACAACAGTGCTGTAACAACACATTAGGTTCCAGATTGCTGTATTGTTTCCATATTTATTTTGACAGGCTTTCATTTGTTCAAGACGCATCAAATTATATAGACCACGAGTAAGATGATAAGTGCAATGCTCTTACAGAGACCACAATAACCAAATGAGGTCTATGTGGTCTCTGTGTAAGGGCAGTGCATGCATAAAAGACCATCTCCTGCAGTATGTACCCAGTTGGCTCAGCAAAACAAAAGAAAAGGTAAACAAGAACCTATCCATATCTGTTTGTTTTTGAGTTTTGTTTTTCCTAACAAAATGAGCATATCATTTAAAAAATGTACCCTACATTTCAAGCAATTCTAATTCTACTCAACACGCACAGGGACAGTAATTTTAAGGACTGCATAACAAATACCCAAACATTCGGCATCAGTGACATATTGGAGATGTTTGCTTCTCAGGTGTCACAGACAGACTGTCACAAGTGACCAGCCAGCACACAACACAACACAGGCAACAAGTGTGTGTGTGTGTGTGTGTGTGTGTGTGTGTGTGTGTGTGTGTGTGTGTGTGTGGGGGGGGGGGGGGGGGGGGTT
>JAODTR010000002.1:670126-692265 GCA_025399935.1 Amblyopsis rosae | reverse complement strand
CCCCCCCCCCCCCCCCCCCCCCCCCCCCCCCCCCCCCCCCCCCCCCTCAGCCACACTGTCACACTCTTTCGCATTTTTTGCTTATCTCAGCCAGCGTGCGTGGCTGTGCGGCTGTGTGTGTGCGCGTGCGTGTGTGCGCGTGTGCTCGTCCTTGTGCGCACGTGCGCGTGTGTGCGTGAGGGAAAAGGAGCGCAGCGGGCGGGCTGTACCTGCGCTCCCTCCCGACATCTGAACAGTGGCCTTCACATCACAGTGTGGGCCTGGCCATCAGATGTGACAGGAGAGACCTCTCCCTCCGTACGTGTCGCTAATGCACGTAAGCCGGTGTCACGTGACACTGTAGCAGCGCAGGCGGCAGGGCCAGCGACAAGCACAGGAGAATGTCACCGGCACCAGCACCATCAGCAGAACACCGCTGCTTGGCAAACCAGCCCTCCAGTCAAACAGCAATCAATAGGAAGCCCAGTCGAGTGGCTCCTAGACAGCGCAAGTAAACACATAAAGGAGCCGGGACACAGAAAGAGTCTGAATCAAAGGCAGAGCAGGGACCCTATTATTCCCCCAGAACAGGAAATCATTTGCTGGCAATTTGTGACTAATTTTCAAGTCTTTTGTGCGTGATGCTGCATGACACATAGGGTGGTGAGGTGTGGGCTGAGCGAAAGGCGCCGCTCAGCTTACGTTTGAAATATATATTTAAAACGGTTCTTTAAACCGTTGCCCTCCTCACAGACTTGTTGGCCAGTCAGCAAACTGGTTTAATGCAAATCCCCCCGCTGCCGAATGCAGTATGAGGTCTTGAATAATAGGAATCCATACGGGTCAAATTCACTTTGACCGTGGAAGTGATTTAAGAAAGCTATGCGGCTTACATGTCACCTCTCTGTAGATAATGCGTTTGTGCCACGCTGTAGAACTCATGCGCACACCGGGTAGGAATCTAAAAGAGAAATCATTATCCTGTTCAATATTCTGTTCAGTTTTATTAGTTCATTATTAATATGAACACCGATGGCATGCATAAACATTCACCTAGGGATCCCATCCTTGTCGAACAGCTCCAGGACATTTGCCTGGGACTCACCTAGGTCTAATTGATATTAAGTTAGGTGACCTTTCGGGGGTGTCTGTGGGGGGCCGGCTAGTTCTTCTAGACCCTCGCTATTCCCCATTGGCCAGAACCTCATAAATCAGACTCCTGAATGGGGCTGCGGTGACGGTCTCGACCTTTCCCCTGACATTTCCCACCGGTGCCATCCGCCACTCGGGACATCGGCCGCCGGTGTCGCCACTGGCACCCGGCCATGGCACGCGGGGATCAGCATGAGGGTGGGTGCAGGCAGGCAAGTGGGTAGGGGGGGTGTTGAGGGTGGGTTCAGACGCCAACATCACATCTGTTATCCACACTTGAGCATTGTAAAGCCTGAGAAGGACACTCTAAAATAAATACAGCATGGACAAAAGACTCTGGATGCTATTGAGAATGTGTACGTTCTGCCAGGACTATTCATACCATGTCGGCTGGTGGCTCTTATTGTACGGTAACTATTCACTCACACACCATTTACAGCAAGATTTTTACTATCAATGCGATTCTGCTGTCTTTTTTTGTATTTTATTGTCAAACGTTACGTTACTTTGTAGCATAATGTGCAGTTGGCTGTCGTTGCTTTTGTTTTATTCATTCTTATTCTATTTTACTGTAAAGCACTTTGAGACCCCCTTTGTCTGTGAAAGGTGCTATATAAATGCACACACACACACACACACACACACACACACACACACACTGACGCTAGTTGCAGGTAACTAACTACCTGCAGCCTGTGCTGGTGCACGTAGCTGGTGCACGTAGCACAGCCTTCTGGGGCGGGGGCTCTGCGTGGTTGCCGGGGACATCGGGGGTAAAGGGGCACTGGTGACGAGCCTAGTGGGAATATGAACATCTGGTGGACCGGCTGCTCCTCTGGTTTACATGCTCCTTCTCAGCGGCCCGACACGCACGTACTTATGCACACACACACACACACACACACGCACGGACACACTCATGCACACACACATACACACGCACGAGCACGCGCACACACATACACACACAAATACACGCACACAAAGGTGTACCCATACAGACTGTACGTACACACACACACACACATATTTGGCCATGCATGTTCACATGTGCGGGGCGTGTATTCAAACACATGAAAGAGCACAATGGCCGTTTCCTGTGCTGCACCTCTGATGCAGAAGGTCCAGAAGGTCCAGAAGGTCCAGGGTACTGCTTCCTGTGTAAACAAGGCTCCATCATGACGTTGACCAGGGGAAGCATGGTTACCGCGCTGGGGCCAGATATAAATAGAAGCCCTATCATTCACGGATTGACACTGAAGAGCAACTATGCCCGATCCACACCAGATGTTCCTCACAGCTGAATTAAAACCCTGCGTTATTACTGGTGGATAATGTCATGTTGCTGGCAAGGTGAACCTGATCCACTCTGTCCCAATGCTCCCGCCGTGTAGCTTTGCATGGATTTGCACTGGCTAATTCACATATCCACGCTGTCGTCTGCTGTGCAGATGCCATGCCTTATTCCCTCCCTCTCTCTCTCTCTCTCTCTCTCTCTCTCTCTCTCTCTCTCTCTCCATCTCTGTCTCTCACTACCCTACCCCCCACACATGCACGCACGCACGCACGCAATGTAAAAGCATTGAATGTTGAGTGCAGTTCAGATGCAATGCATTCATAAGGGTGGGCAGCTGTTGGCATCAGTTACCAGTGTTCCTCACCGGCGCTAGCGCGAGTAATGAAATCGGGTTTAGCCAGCTAGCACGGCAGATCTGTAGATGGAGTGTGCAGCCACGTAACACAAGACAGACCATCGGCCTTGTTTTGACTATCTGCACCGCTCTTTCATTAGCAGCTGAGTGGCTTGATAGGGGTAGCACTCGCAGTCACGCTGGAGTGACTCACTGCCTCCGGGCCTGGCATTTGGTGCCCTAGGCTAGATTTTGGACTAATAACTCCCACCCGCCATCTCAAACGCACGCGTACGCGCACACACACACACACACACACTGACATCAGCCTACCACAAGCCCGTGTGCAGGCCTCGGGGCAGCACACAGGTTTTGGGGGAGGAGAAAGAGAAGGGCATGCAACTCAGACTCCAGACCTCACTCTCTGCTGGCACCCGTCCTTCACCAATCTATGTCACAGCAGTGCTAATGACGGATGCGGCAGCTACAAGCTAACAGCAGCTGCTCTTCAGACACGCCCTGTCTTCGCTATCGCTATAATCGCCAGAGCGACCGTTCCCCGTGCCGACGGCCGGCTCCTGACATCTGCGTCGGCCGCGGCGTCGCCCACTGGCTTCGTTGTGACATGAGCAAAGTAGATACTTAAAAAAGCGCAGGCCAGATGACAAACACAAAGACACACACACACACACACACACGCAGCCACGCCAACCTACAGTAGCTAGGATGAGAGAAGAAAGCGCAGGGACACTGGGAACAGGAATATCTCTCTACACTTATCGTAAGTCTTTCACGGCCAAGGAAGAGGACGTATTGATTTTCCTTTTCAGAGAAATAATAATAATAACATAAATATACTCTAGAAAAACTAGAGATGATGGAGGGAGGCATGCGGGGAAGGTGGCTCGCATCACGGAAGAAGAGAAACAGCTCGACATTTCTCCTGTCGGAGGGGGTAGATTCAGGGAGAATACCAAGCCGGTATCATGAATGAGTGGGAATGTCTACACCCTGTGTATACTATAAAATGTGACTGTGCGGTATGACGCACCTGCTGCTATGCGTTGACCTCCGCCCCAGTGCTGAACCACACAAACAGCAGCAAAGTAGCATGAACACTGGCCTCTGTCTCTGACCAGCACCCACACACACCAGTTAGACTGATGAATATCACTAGGCTTCACTCCACCTTAACCCCCAACCATCCATCACATACACCAGGGAATAGATGTGTGTGTGTGTGTGTGTGTGCGCTGCCTGCATTAGAACAAATAACACGATGAGAGACATACAGTGATTAATGCGGACAGAAAATGTGCGGAATAGAGATGTAAAGTCAATGCAATCAAATGAGCTCCTTTCAAGTAGGCGCGAGGACGTCATTGCTCATTAGCACAAGAATGCACGCTGTAGATTATAAAGACGAGATGTAAACACACACACACACACACACACACAAACACAAAAGTCAAACTAATCCAAAGTGGTCCACAACGCGCGGCTAATTTGACTGGGATGCTGTTTGATAGTTATCAACGTTTAATGATGAGCAGCGTTGAGGGAGAAGTCCGCCATTACCCCACAGAGCTGGGATAACATGCTTGCAGATGACAATGGCCTTGGCTGTGGCAGAGAAGGAGGGCTGGCACTACAGCTGTAGACTGTTTAAGCAAATGGACAAACCCTCTGTGATGTCACCCATAGGCTTTCTGAAAAAGGTTTGAAGCTGGCCCTGGCAACCGCCATCTTTGTAGTAACTGGCTCCATAACATTTGGATGAATGTATGGCTTAATATATTATTATTATTATTAACTGATGAGTTATAAATATGAATCCACTGTACAGTGGTAATGAATGGAGAAACTAACTGTATATAATAAAGAGTTTAGAGATAGAAGAAAACAAAACAAAACATTCAAGGAACTGCAGATTTTGGTAATTTCGCATTTGATTGATTTCTCAGCATCGGAGGCTCCCTCTTGGCTTCAACAAGGTAGCTAGCATACCATATACTCACACGCTAGCCTGACAATGTTTATGAGAAGATCACATCCATATTTGTTTACTGTTTACTGTTGTACTCATATAGAGACATAGAAGAGACAGACCATTTAAAGGTATAGTCAGCTATTGCAAGCTGAATGCAAGCTAATACACTTACACTTGTATGTCACATTTAACAAATATCTTCTCACATTCCGCTAGTTTACCAATGTGCGTGTTGAAAAAAGTATCTGATACTTCTACACAGCCCTGGCTCCGTAAATAGGAACATAAACAAAGTGGCAAACAGCGCTCACATCAACAAAGCCGTAGCACTACTCTTTGCTTCACAATGCATTTCGACGTGTGAGGCGCCGCCGCGGAGGACCGCGAAGAGATACCGTTTTGATTTGAGCTCGAAGTTAGCAAGAATGACTGACCATTCCTTTAAAGAACCCTAAATGTAACTATATAAGAGAAGTCATGGAGAAACAAGTGCACACACACAGAAACAATATTTCTAAAGCATATTATGAGAAAGTCGCAAAGCATTTAAGCGCTTTTCTCAGATTTAATTGGCGATTCTGTACAATCAGTTCATTCCGGTGACCATTGAAAGTACAGTTAAAGCTCAGGGCCCATTCATTTAGATAAGGGCCCGGGATTTAGAGGTCTTCACAGGTCCAAAAAAATTTACCTGATGCGTAATTAACCAAAGCATTTTTAACCCGACCCAAGATGCATAAATTAAAAACACATAAATTGATCCCTTCTGAACGGACCCGACGACCAACAGACCCGTACCCAAAAAGTACTTCTTTTTTTTTTGACGGACATATACCTGTTCGGGTCCAAAATACCTGTTGAGTACCGAAAGAATAAAAAAACCTTAAAATTGTGCCTCCAACAGGCGACGCCATGTCGCCATCGATAGTCCAGGAATAGAAAGTTGGCACAGGTTCCCACACTGCCGTCAAATGATAAAAGGAAGCAAATTTATTCAGGTCAGATTTGAGTTAATAATTTAGATTTACCAACGGAAGCCAAGGCTGGATTTATTCAATCTTTCAATTTGTAATTCCTATCATGGACCATGGTCAGATCCGCAAGTAGAAGTATAAGCAAGTTGCCTATACATGTTCAGGGGCGCTGGCAATAGTATTTCTCACCGGCGCCACTGAACCTGCTGTTTCGTCAAACAATGACAAAACATGCTGTTTTTTTTCTGATACAATATTTTGTAATTGCTTCTTAATATATATTAAGATACATATAATAATGTAAATATATTTATTAATTAATTAACTAACAGGTCCAGTTGGTATATCGCATTTACCCGAGAATCATATAATTTATGTCAGTCCCGACCCAGATCTCGGGTCTAGGAATTTGCAAGGAACTGGGATTACAGTAAAAACCTTCCCAGGAGCATTACCAAGATGGCTGCCGAATGGCCCGTCTTGCCAATAAGGACTAGTACTCTAGTGTTCTACCACGTTATTGCTATAAAAACACTAAGCAGGAGATGCAGAGAGATGGAGAAAGGAGGGCGTGTCAGTACAGGGCGGGCGTGAGCGAGCCAGACGGTGAGCGACAGGACGGCAGAGTTAAAACGGCGCGACGTGTATCAGCGGGCAGGGGTTAGGTAGAGAAAGAGGCGCGTCGGCAGAGCGTGACAAGCGCGGCAGAACAAACCGGTGGTGACTCGCCCGCTCCTTCATTCACCGCCGTGATCAGATAGAGGGGGACAGCCCACCATATGGGATGGCACGACTGGTTCGTCCAATCACGGTGCTACATATGGGACCCCAGGAGGAAAGGAGATGCCTGTATGTGCGTGTGTGTGCTTCACTTGATGGAATGAGGAACTGACAGCTAGACAGAGGACATTAAGATAACATAACCGCTACCGGGATTACGGCGGGAAAAAAACGAAAGAAAGAAAGGAAAAGGGAAAAGGCATGAGAAGAAGAAAACAGACAGGGAGAGAAATGTTATCGCGTGCGCTAGTGCATGCTTTGCCTGATTAGAATAGAAATGATCTAGCAGCTAATTTAACATTCTCACTGTACAATACCCAAGTGTGTGATGATAATGTCCAGGACTTGTTATCTTCCAGTGGAAAATGAGCCCCTCTTATGTTACACCTCCTGAACCAAAGCCCTACCAACCTGCTGCAGAGAAACCCCCCTGGACACGCCATCAACTGAAATAGGAAAAATAACGACTATTAAATTTAATTGTAGCCCCCCCCACGCTCTAAAATTATTTGTTTATCTGCTTAGAAAAATAACCCCTGGCTCTGTCACTCAAATGACACATTAAAACAAATAATAAAATAAATGATTCTGGGTATATAACGTAGTGATAATCACACCTGTCACACCACGCCTGGGTTAAATGCAGATTAACACTAAACTGAGAGAGGTGAAGGGCCTGATGAATTGAGCCAGAGCACACCAGGCATGGGAATAGACATAATCTAAGCAAAGCCAGATATTTTTGTAAAGAATATATCTCCCCGACTGCCAAAAGGCGTCATAAGCCGTTTATAAGGAACCTGAAGAAGCACTGCACTTCATTGAAAGCACAACCAATTTGCTTAACTTCACAGCGCACACGGGTCTGCTGATAAAAGTGTCTTCCCTACACCGCGCCTGGCAGAGATATTGTTATCCACTTTGTTCTTCTGCCACCTTGCCAGCTTACTCAATTTTTGCAAGGCAGATAGCAATCATTCTAGGGTAATTTAGGTTTAGATTGGATGTGTATTGCAATCAAGTGGTTTGGGAAACAAGCTGTCATTTGGGATATAGGGGGAGGTTGTCCTAGATTCACCTTTTGTTAGTTTTAGGGGAAAGAAAGTTAACCATGAATCTAAAAAGAAATGGTTTGTTTTTTATCTGGCGCACCACTATCATTTTGCACCTGGTATATGGTTACCCTGGCAGAAAGACATCCCTGGAGAAGAGAACTGGATAAAAACAACAGTATGGCATAGCAGCTATCCCTTCCAGGACTGTGAGAGGCAAAGCATTTATTTGGGGAGCCTATACCAGTGTAAAGTGTATACCAGCCTGAACTGAAACAGTAACCGAAACAAAATGCAAAACCATATTGTAGAAAGAGAATTATGGCCCATATGCTCATGTAGACGTAAAAGCATTGTTAAATATTGTTAACATTGTTATTGTTAATGGTAATAGTAACCTTACAGTGACATGTTTGTTATGCCATCGCATGGAGCTGACATTATAATGCATACATTTCATTGTTATCTTCAAATTTATATGACATATCAAATGACTCAAATATATATCTGAAAAATGTAGACTGTGTAGCCAGTATACAAAAGTAGCTTATTCGTGGTTTAGGAGAATGAAGCTGCAAACACATGACAAATGGGCTGCAAACCAAACTTTACTAGTCACCTCCCATCCCAGACCCCAGTAACCCTGATAAAGGTGAAAAAGCAGTAGCAACAGCCACTCAGTTAAGTCAGTTAAGTCTTAGCACACATCTTTCGCATGTGTTCTGGTTCCTTGTAACTTCTGGCCCAGCCTATTTTTTCCATCCATCCATCCATCTTCTCCCGCTCGACACAAAGGAGCAGCGGCTCTACTCCGAGTTCCTTGCGGATAGCTGAGCTTCTCACCCTATCTCTAAGGGAGACGCCAGCCACTCTTCTGAGAAAACCCATGTCAGCCGCTTGTACCCGTGATCTTGTTCTTTCGGTCATGACCCACCCTTCATGGCCATAGGTGAGGGTAGGAACGAAAATTGACTTTGCCTTCCGGCTCAGCTCTCTTTTCGTCACAACGGTGTGGTAAAGTGATTGCAATACCGCTCCCGCTGCTCCGATTCTTCGGCCAACCTCCCGTTCCAATGTCCCCTCACTCGCGAACAAGACCCCGAGGTACTTTAACTCCTTCACTTGGGACTAATTCCCTACCAGGGGGACCTGGTCATATGCCTTCTCCAGATCCACAAAACACATGTAGACCGGAACGGCATACTCCCAGGCCCCCTTCAGGATCCTTGCGAGACTAAAGAGCTGGTCCATTGTTCCATGACCAGGACGGAATCCGCATTGTTGTTGACCCTCCTCTCCAGCACCTTAGAGTAGACTTTACCAGGTAGGCTGAGTAGTGCGATACCCCTGTAGTTGGCACACACTCTCTGGTATTTATAGCTCCTTAACCCACATATTCTACAGTACATCTATGTTCCAGTGTTTATTATAGGCAATTCATGGATAACTCAATGTGGCAGCTACAATAACATCTCACGTCAAGGAGAATGTACCTAAAGACCACTAAATATAATAGAATGGGTATTGTCAGTAGCCAAGCAGAGTAACAAAATATGTCCTTCACACAGCTGGTGAAGAGTACAGAGAGAGACAATAAACCATCTCATGCCCCGACAGACAGCTCTTTGCAGTCGTAATAATGTATAGCTGATGGCATGTCAGAAAAGCACTGGACACACTCATGCAATGACTGTTTACCAAATGTTCCAGTGAGATCAGATTACACAGTGAAGGTATGATTGTAATGTGTGAAGTGTTTCACTTCAGGGGCTTGAGAGAATTTGTAGTGCAGTTGCTGAACCCTTGACCACTGCCAAGTTTGCAGAAGCACCCGCTGCTCTGCCTAAGTGTTGCCCTGTCAGGGGCCAGCAATACTTATGTGATGCTTATGTGATGCTAATAAAAGACTCTCCACATCCAAAATATGGTGATATTCTGACTCTAGATAATAGATGTTGCCATTCTAAGCCAATAATAGTGTCTATAATGAAATCAGCGGAGCAGAAAAGAGGCGCTCTTTCATTTCCTCTTGCGGGGCTCTGTGTTTCGTACAAGCCATTATTCATCATGTCCAGGCTGCTGATAACTGGCACATTTGCATCTGAATCAAGGGTGCCTACACCCCCCCACCCATTAAAAAAAATATATATATATATAAAAAAGGAGCCACCTCCATTCAAATGAATTGACCTAAAGCACCTCATTTGGTTATTAAAGCGGAACTGTAACACACTGCCGCGGTTACTGAGACTAGCATTATGCTGCCACTTACATGTTCACACCTTCTGGGCATTGTGCAGTTTCAGATGATATTGATTTTGTGTTGTGATAAAAAATGGTTTTCTGTGTTTCGTTTCTCTTGAACCAGCTAGTTTTCAAGTGAATATCTGCACCTTGCACTACCCTTTCTTTCCCTTTGACTTGTCCTACTTCTGCAAACAAAGAAAAGGACAAGCGCGTATTGCAAGAAATGTGAGCGAATAAGCTTAGCCTTGCTTTTCAGAAGACGCTCGCGCTCCTGCATTCTCTCTTCAGTTCAAAGGCCTGGAAAACTTTCCAAATCTCTGCTGCAAGTCAGGAAACATCCTGTGTGATATTTGCGATCAATCATGGCTGCAGAAAAAGATTGGCTCAAAATAATAAAAAAGATGCTATCCAGATAGTGACGATCTGTTGAGGAATGAACTCAGAGGAAAGTCTAGCTGTGCCAGACAGGCTGTGAACAGACAGCTTGATGGAGTGCGCCTTCATATAGTTGTCTTAAACCCAAGATGAAACTGAATGCAATCTTCTACTGTGGTAATGGCGCAGCGCGGCAAAGTATGGGGAGCGAATGTGCTGGAAAATGTGCGACAAACAGAATGTTTAATACACACGCTCTGTGACATTCTTTACAGCTTGACAATATGCTGTAATCCTTCTTTAAACCATGCGTTCACACTACCAATATCCACCTGCAAATGCAAACATTTATCTTCACGTGCATATGCAGCTCGCACACACACACACACACCCACACGCTAAAGCGTAGAAATCCTAAATGCATCTTTCCACAGTCGTAACCTTCAAAATGAACAACTTCAAAATGCCCGGCGGGTGAAAGGCAGGAAGAGAGGGAGGGGTTTGCGGAGCAGTCTAGGCACTGCCCATTAAATCAGCTGGCACAGTGGGGGTGGGGGCTGCGCTGACAATGATATATGGGACAAACACATTCTATCACTGTTATGAAGCTGCTGGCCCTGGCGGGAAAACTCACACAGTATGTGTTCTTGAACACGCACGCACGCACGCACACACACACACACACACGCACACACGCACGCGCACACACGCACACGCACACACAACCAGTTATACTGTATACCTGCTGCAATCCTGCTCTCATCCGGACAAATCCATTTTCATCCAGGACATATGTAAGATGATTAAATGCTACAGCGATGACTGCAGAACTATGACACATCCTTCAGTATGGGCCACTTTATTGAGTGCAATATCTCTTTCTTTCTCTCCAAGCCATGACCTTTCACCGCCAAGACATTCACACAGACTATCCCTTTTCTCAGCTGTGCCATCATTCTTCCTACATCTGTTTGTCTGTCTCTCTCCGGGCAGGGGCACACACTGATGCTGATGCCCGCAGATGAGAAATGTCATTTACGTCTGTGTGGAGCCCACATGAGCATGCGAAGCCGTGCTGGAATCCTGACTCGTCGCTCATGTGATTTATCCATGCAACACCTTGTTAAGATAGAACTCTATATTTAATGTCCATTGTTCATTTAGAATTCACAAGTGTGAAAAGCATAGCTACGTAAATAGCATGGCAAAGTCAGAGCTCACATTGTATGTTAATACCATAAGAATAACATCATATGCAACTAAAAACCCAGTCCAAATGATCACAGTAGCCTCTTTGTACATGCACACAAATATGCGTGTGCCCTGGGATAGATGCGACATAATGCAAAATATTGTCATATAACCAAAAGGTAAGGAACTCATGCATTATATAGTTATGTATGGAGAGGGCCCTCAGACAGATCCTTGAGAACACGGCAGGTGCTCCTTATTAAGCTCCACGGCGCTGATAACGCCTGTTTTATATGCTGTCGTTTTATTTTTTTACCTAGTTCCTCCTAAGGTCTTCCTATGTGTTTTTTAGACGAGCTTCACATCAAAATGACAAGGAAGACTGCTGTTGTTGACAATAAAGCAAAATGCAGACAAATGGCAGACATAAAAATACACCCGCGTGACAGAGCCTTGATGTTGACTTCTGTCAAAACTTATTTTTCGTTGAATTGACTATGTACATTTTCCATCTTTGTATTTTTAAACATACAGTACTTAGTGGCATCTGACATACAATACATGGCAATGTGACAGATATCATTTATATAATAGAATGACTGAATTAATCTACCCCTCCCTATAAAATACAAGCTATAGCCATGTTCTCTTTGAAATTAATTTATTTTCCATTTATATTGACCAATGATTCAATTTCCCCCTTTACGAATAGGGCTGCACCTGCAATTTCCAAACATTTGAATGCTCTGTCAGCCACACACAAAAGAGAGCCAAGTGTTTGGTTTGAGAGCGCGTGATTGGTCGGGATGGCGGGTGAGCATAGGTGAAGTGAGCTGAGTGTGGGTGGATAGGGGCGGGGGAGAAAACTGCGTATGGGGGCTGGAACTAAAGAGAGGCGTGTTCATCAGGCGCGCATGGGAGTGAAAGGAACCAGGCCTGTGGGAAAGAATGAAGCACCCCACATCCGCAGGTTCCCCCAGGGGGCCCACCTCCCCGTGACCCTACAGGCTGTAAGGTCCCTCAGATGGCCCCAAGCGGTGCCCCGCAACAGACTACACACATCCCCTCGCCCCACGCAGCAAGAAGCAGTAATTGAACTTTCACCACCGCCGGGCTCCTTGCACCCACTAGCAAGCTAAACCACCATCTATCTGCCACCCACCACGTAGTCGAGACAAGAAAAGAAAGAATAATAGAAAAATAAGGAAGGAGCACGGCATTCACGTCTTTCGCACAAAAAGCTTGCATGTTTTGTCTGCCAGGCAGCGTTCAGGAGAGAAATCAAATTTCAAATGTGTTAAACAACATTTTCGCATTTGAATAGCAATGTTGTTACACAAAGAAAATCCAATAACCTCCTTTCCAGCAAATCATACTGTGTCCTATTTTGGCTTGTGTGTTGCTCTGTATGAACATTGACTGCCTACGTAGAATCACTGTAAACATACTATACACATTCATGGTTCAGTATGAAGAAGACATACATCAGTGTTTACATATGGCACAAATACAACCCAGAGCATTTACCATTTAGGTTTTCACTTTGTTGTTTCCTGGTCAATGCTTATAAATTGTGTTTTATATCCGAGGGAGGAAACCTGTTCCTTCTCCGAGGGCCGCTGGCCACAGCCCTTCACAGGGAAGGCCCTGGGACCACCACATGGCACATTCACCCAGATCCCTTGAATCATTCAGCCTTCCTTCCATGGGGCTAAACTTTTGTTCACTCACAAAAGACCTGACCAGTACTCCTATAGATAGGAACTCCGTTCAGAATCAAATTATTTCCAGTGAACTCCTCCTTTCTCCACCTGCCAGTTAAATATGTCACTGCCATTGTCTCGTGTCTGAAAGAGCCCTCCATTTTGGCAAGATCGAGGGCAAGATGTGTATTATTGCTTTTATTGCTACATGTATTACTAAAGCACAGAGGCATCCCCCAGTCTCACCCACCTTCCTACACTCCTTATACTTCTTTTTATTTTTTTTGCTGCTTTGAAGAGAAATCTGGGCCACATGCCCCAGAGGAACGCAAAGTGCTTTAATTCATTCCCACCTTTTCTCTCTGGCTGCCATCTCCAAGGCCTCTCTTTATGCCCAGAAGTGATTTGTTCAGGCTGGTCCATCAAAGCAATTATGGCAGCGGCCTGCTTCCCTATTATGAGAGGAGATGACTGACAAGAGAGATGGTGCGGGTGTGGTAGGGCACTTGGCTTCAATTTATTTGATCTCGGAATTCTTTTCCTTCATTCATTGGCATCCACTCAAACAACAACACAGAAACACACTGGTAATATTACCTCCTTCAGGATGTTCTGAAGAAGGCACAAAAATGTAATAAAAAAACACAGCAGATATAGGCATTCAATATTGCTATTTTCAATTAGCTCTCGCACCTTTGCTGGGCGGTGAGGGGCGCTTCAGCGATGCTGCACAGAGAATATCAGCGTTGTAAGGGGATACTGCGGGAACAGCGCAGGGTGGGATGCGTGGTAATTAATGTAATGGACGTGAGGCAGCACAATCCACGGGCCTAATTAGAGCGTATTACGTTACAGTGCAAATGCACGGGTCAACGAGGCCCATGTCGTTAGCCGCTGCAGCAGGACGGCTCACCACACAAAAAGCGATACTCCATAAATGGATAATGCAAGGGGGGTGCGGAGGGGGGAGTAGAGATCCATGTGTGGCGCCATCGAGCCTGCATGCTGTCAAGCGGTAATAACTCTTGCCTGGAGTAACACCAGGTCACCGGGATGGACGGAGATGGAGGCCAGGGAGAAATAAGGCTCTGAGAGAAGAACACAGCGTACGGCACCACAAAGCACCACAATGCCAGTGGAGAGAGAGAGGGAGGGAGAGGGAGAGGGAGAGAGGGGGGGAGAGAGAGAGAGAGAGAGAGAGAGAGAGAGAGAGAGAGAAGTGCCGGACAGTGCATGATGTGTAATATGGTTATTATTTTCCTTAATATTAGATATATATAATATAGGTATTTAGACATATAGGTATGTTTTCTATCTATTCCTTGTTGAATTGAGCTATTTTCCTCTGCTCTTGCTGTTATGCTGTGTAATTATGTTTAATGAGAATTATGAACAAAAATAAATGTATTATACTTTTGGAAATATACACTGTGAATAGAGTGAATAGTAATAGAGTGAACTGAACTTAATTGAATTGAGAGAGAGAGAGAGAGAGAGAGAGAGCATGAAGGCTAGGGTAGAGGCAGCGAGTGCCACGGAGGCAGAGCAGCAGCTCAGAGAGGAGGAAGAAGGGGGCGTTGTGATAGAGATGGGCACACAGCAGCCACACTGCCTGATCAGTCTCTCCGCCTTATTCCCTCAGACGCCTGTCATCTGGGTCATCAAGCCATCAGGACCCTGCGACGACACCCCCCCTTCCCCTAAGTGAACCATTCCCCCTGTTCAATTATTCAGGATTTATAAGCAGGAACCATCTATTCAGCGGGCGGCCGATCCAGTAAAATAATGAAAGGAGTGTGTCTTGAGCTGCGTCGGCTGTCATAAAACTTTTACAATTGTCAGGGTAAAAAATGGGCCCCTCCGACGGAGCCGTGCCACCACTGTAAACACATTAATGGCCGCATCAGAATGGAGGAGGGAGCTGCAGCCTTAATAATCCGTCCCGTCCCCTAATCAAAGTATAGTGAATGAAAATTTCCAATCACAAAATGCTAGGCAGAAATAATACCATATGTGTGTGTGTGTATCTACTGTGGTCTAGAGTGCGTGCCTGCGGCTTAACTTTCACACTGACCTTATTGTTCTTTCTTCCTAAAGCATCCGTGTGAATCACACTGTGACACAGAGACCACGTCTACCACTGGCTGGCCAGGAGAACGACAAGCTCCAGTAACCACGCCAACACATACACGCAGAGAGAGAGAGAGAGAGAGCTAGAGACAGTGAGAACTACCATGTTCTCACTGTCTCTAGCTACCAGGGGAATTTCTGGGAGCATCACAGTTCCCATCTGCCACAATGTGCCCCTGGGCAACAGTGACCCGAGCCACTGGGAGGAACTCATCTGGAGTCAGAAGGGGAGAAATAATAGCTGGCGTAACGCAGTGCGCTGCCATATCCTGTACTTAGGGACGGATGGCCCGGGGCTGGAGAGGCTACTCCGCTAGCTCCACTGGCCTCCTGCTAATTCTGGACATCGCTACGACGACACGGACATGGTTTATACACGTGTGCGCTGTGCGCGCATGCACACACACAGCATGCATACATGGACACGTGAATAGATGCGTTACTGTTACTATTGTGGATGTGTTTGTACGTTGCCATATTCATGACACTCGCACCTGCAAATGTGCTTGGCAATCTGTAATGATACACGCACACGTACGATACATGCATATATATATGCATAAGCCAACCTGCATGCACGTGGAGAAACACACACCGTCTCTTACAGTGAGTCTGTTTAATCGTCACGCACGTGGGGTAGAGGGTCTCTACCGAGGCAGGCCTATCTATTTATACAGCTAACGTATTAGTCATCTCTTAGGGGAGCGACATTGTAATTTATGGAATTCATGAATATCAAGCTGTTGCGTTTTCTTCTTGTTTATTTCCCCCCTCCCGGCACTGTTTCGGGTGAACTCAAATAAGCCCCCAAACTCGGCCGGGGAGGATTCCTGTCTGGATAAGAGCCCCGATGCCAATCAGCCTCTGGTGGAGGGGGAGCGGGGTTGCTCCTCTCTCCGTGTGCCATCACCCCCACCACGGTATACAATCTGTTCACTTGTAGCACCACTTTGCTTTCTGCTTTCTGCTTCTGCTAGCAGCCAACGATGGCTGCTAAAATACACATGTATACAGGACATCATTCTGTCAATGCCCAAGTCTCACAGACTGCACGGAGCATGAAAATGAAAGAAGAAGAAAACAAGTGGGGTTCTCCTAACTATATACTGGTACAGTGGCATTTCCTCTCCAGTTAATATACAATACTAGGTATTGATATGTAACGCCGCTACTGTAACGAGGCCTTCGTATTGTGGGACAGCATACTGTACAGTCTGAGGATACAATAAATGACGGCAGGATTAGGTTTACAACTAAAAAGCACATTTAGAAAGATTTCTCATTTAATTTATCCGTACACCAGAGGAGTAGAGGTCCTTTTGTAGACCTCTGACCAGCTTTATTGGCTTTCAAGGCTAATGACCTCAAATTGTACACTTGTGAGTAATTAAGCATGGCCATTCCCCCAGTAGCTTACAACAGCAAATATGTCATTGTGAGAATAAACAACAATTAGACTTACACTCGTTACCCACTGATTGCATCATTCTATGGAGCAGTCACAGGCAAGTGGACGCTAAAGAGGTAAAGCCACATGCAGACAGGCGGAATATTTTAACATTTGATTGATTACTACAAAACACACAGCGCTACGTGAACGCTGGGCAGTAAATAGCACGTGAGTTTAAAGTCCTCAAGGGTACTTTGTGGTCGATTTTAGCCAATACTTGCCGCCAGCCGTTAATGCAACTGTGTGCGGCGTAAAAGCTTTGCAACATGTATACAGTCAAGGGAGAAATCTGACCCCACTCAAATCCTCCCATCAGACACCAACCAAATGGAAGTCAAAAGAAAAGAACAGATGGAAGGAGGAGAGGAGCGAAATGAAGCTGAGGATGAGCTAAACCAGTGGGATTAGCGCTAAGTAACTAAATGGGCCATATCACTTTTCCATCACCAGTGAGATGTTGCTATTTCGACTGCTGCAATCTAAATAATGTAAAAACAGGTGAACTCCCGCCACCCTTCAAGCCCTGCTCACTCCCGTGGAAATGTTGCACACCGTCATAGCCCTCATTCTCTTTTCCCTTATGAGAGCAAATGGAAATTCCCCATCACATCCTGGAGCTCCATCAATAAATAAACCTGACGCAAATAAAGAGATAAATAAATAAATGGGTGCAGCCTTGCGAATGGGCATCAGTCAGCATTAGTGATGGAGCCGTGTCAAGCACAATCACGCTTGGCTGCAAAAGTGCCTGAGAGAATCTGTTTGATTGCACAGTCGATTCCCTTTAGGACGGAGGGAGGGGGACAGTCACTCTCCTGCTTCTTACCTTCATTTAGCAATGTCCCTCAGTTCCTATCTTAAGATTTTGTCTCCGTCGATACGTCTGTCCTTCAGACAGCGATTATAGTCATTCAGTTTCAGGGGTGTTACCTCTCCTCTGCCACCTACATGCATGAGTCATTTAGCTTGTACATTCTTCAGCCAACAAGACACACTAAAGAAACACTTCTCAAACTTTATATACAGTATATGTAATGCTATTTTTAAATTAAATGAAATAATCATTTAAAGTTAATAGTACATGTTTTTTCAAATTTTCCACATTATTTGTATTTCACAGGAACTATAACCTGTTTGCCACAGTTGCCACTAACCCTAACCCCATTGTTTGACATTCTTGATAGCACGGAACACCTGACGAGGCGTTGAACTGTTCGTTACTCCCTTTGAGAGATATATTTGTGCTCCTGCTCCCTCTGCTCCACATGTAATCGCCTGGTTGCTTGTCTTTGGTCATAAACAGGCCACTTACATTGCAGGCTATGACAGAAGCCTAGTTTCCTTTAGGTTCCGTACCTATGTTTACCACCTACACACTGACATGCACAAACATTCAGTATTCAAAGGTATGACAGTGATAAAACACATTATTCATTGCATTTTGTTGTGAGCGCCAATAAACAGACGATCCAATCCAAACAGAAATCAATGATTTTCTACTAAATGCCTATCCACTAAATGATATGTTGTTATAGACAACATCATGTATGGTGCCTTTCAGGTAAATATATGATGTCTAGTAAGATACATAAAATACATTTGAAATCAAATACACTTTATTAAACAGTGTGTAACCCTTGTCCACAGTAATTAGCATTGCTTAATTAAGAAAAAGATGCAGCCATAATATTGTTGCACCATAACAATGTGGGATATCAGTTAATTAACACTTCACCCAGTCTCTACCACAAATACACTATGTGTGAACTGAAATTATTTCAGAACAACCACCAATTATTTGAAATTGCATTATTAAGTGTTTCCTCTTCTTTTACAGTCTCTTATTATTATCATTATTTTATTACTGTATGTATGATTTATGTATGATCAAACGTTTCACTATGCAATAGCCCAAACACAAACGGTAGCCCCAGCAGTGGACATTATTTCCTAAATATAACTGACATTGTATTGCTTTGGGGATCAATTCAACTAGGGTAGATCCCAGAATTGCTTCATATTGTTAAATAGAAAACATAATGACATCCTATTTCACAAGGTTTATTTTCTCTGCTTCTGATCATCTTTGGTCTTTCCGAACGACTAACAATGAATAAATAGGTTTAATTCCCCCAATCTAACTTAGTCATCCTTCAAGGCTAAGCATGATAACTTGGGTGAGATTCCAATACAGTATTATGAGGCCAATTTATCAGCCCGCGGGATGGTTGTTTGACTGCCTCCCTCATATTTGGCATTCTTTTGGCTTTAAGCTCTGAGAGATATAGGTCTATTAGGAATTCATCAAACAGTGATAGCAATTCTATTGTGTGAATGTGCCCCGGGTAAAAATAAGATAAAACTTTCCATTACGAGGCCCCGAAGAATATTTGCCCTCTGAAATTGATCCCGTATTGACAATTTACACTCAGGGTGACCTTTCATAACTGCCCACATACTTGAAAGCCAATAGTGTTTGGAGAGTTGGAAGCGAAAAAGAAACACACACACACACGCACGCGCACGCGCGCATGCACACACACACACACACACACACACACACACCCATAGACAGCAAAAGCTCTAGGATATTATTGAAAGGAAAAAAAAAAGAAAAGACAAAAGTAGAGATTTCTGCTTTGCAATCTTTTCATTGACGGCACACTAGGCAGGAAGGCTTAGTTCATTGACATCAATGAGGCCTTGTGTCCACAGAGACAGACCATAATTGACAGTGTTGAGAGCTCATGCCTATTACAGAAGCAATGCATTGTGCTGGTGCCACAGAGCGGCACAGTGCAGTATATTTGCTACTGGAAGAGCAAGACAGGCACTGTGGGTGTCCGGCCTGAGTGGGCAGATCCTTCAAAGCAGGGGCAGATGCAACACCCCTGGTGTCCAGTCAGAAGAGAGACAGGCCTTTATTATAGGTGGTCACCGATGCTGGAGAAACATGGTTGTCAAGTCCCATTGAGATTGAATGTATTCGACAAGGGAAACCTCTCCCTTCGATGTCCTCAGAAGCTATGTCGCCCCACGCCGCACATTGGACACGCATTGCCAATGCTAGGATGGTGTTGTGTGGTGCGGTCTGTACCACATTGTGTTCCCATACAGAGGGCTGTGTAGTGCAGGCTGTCTGCCTGTCTATTCGTTGAATTGTACCTACAAGTGTACAGTATGTGTGTACAACTGTTGACTCCTCCTTTAACGTCAGACTGATCTATTGTGAAATGGATCCACTTCACACGGATCTATGTCACATGCTGGTGACCTTGCTGGCCTCACTTGGCAGGGTCAAACGGTGGATTAGTGATCCAACAAGGATGCTCAACAGCTACATGAACCCTCGTGTCCATGATGGATCTACCACTGGAGGTCAAACGATCCAGTCTCACGAGGTCATGAAGAGGTGGTGGGGGCAGTGGGGGTGTGGGGGGTGTGGGGAAACAATGGTTTAATATAGGCCCTTGGCGATCTGCCGCTGTGTCGTCTATTGGCTGTTGGCCCCATGCCTTTTCCTTGGGCTGTTGGCGCTGATAAATAGCCTTATCGCTGTGCAGCAGGTGATAGGTCTCAAACGGCGCCCTTCTTACAGGCCTCCAATCCGGTCCATTCTATTGATATCTCCCATCTCCTAAGAAGCCAAGGCAGGCTGTAGCCAGAGGCAGCTACCCACCCGGCTCTCCCAAATCACGTTAGCCGCACTTCCTCGAGGTGGGTCTCTGGGGCTGCCTTGATGAATAACATCTATCAGCACCCCTGGAGTGGAAGCCTGCAGCTTCTGGAGGCCGTGGACCTTAGCCTTCCACAACTTCCTATCTGATCTGAGGTGTGTGTGCGTGTGTGTGTGTGCGTGTGTGTGTGACTGCTTACAGTGCGCTGCTGTAACGCAGGGAGAGCGGAGGTGAGCCACGTGAGAAGATAAACTGTGTACGATCAAATTAATTTCTGGGGGAATTACGATCAATATCACCTCCTGTGTTACAATTTAAGAAACACCCCCACCCCTTATCCCCCTCCAGGAGCGAGGGAGGAGCCTGAAGGACACGGAGGGGGAAGATTACAGCTCCCAGGCTGTCTGCAGGGTCACGTGACTAACAAACACGGAGAGGTAATAAGCAAAGGTATTAAAAGATAATTTATTACAAGATTGTGGGTGGGCGAATAATAAAAGAACAGGGAAGGGAAAAAAAGCCTTTATCTTTGTCTCTTTCTCCTCCCAACTCCGCTTTATTCTGGTCCTTTCATTTGCCTCTTTGCACATTCATCCCCTTTCTGCCTTTAAAATTTCATGAGAGAAAATAGGTAATTTAATCTTCATTAAACATAGAGGGGCCCACTCTCTGGCCTGAGCGCCTGAATTAACTGCGGGGCTTGGGGGGATTAAGCAGTCGGGGCTAAAGTCCCGTAACCCTGACAAGCATTACATCACCGCATCTCTTATTTTCTTTAATGGGGGTGTGATGAACCCTCTCAATGTCAAATAGGCCCTTGTGAGATGTGGGATGCAGAGGGGGGGGGGGGGACGTTTGATGGAATGACCTGTGAAGGTGAGGCAGGAGAGTGGCAGCGGACAAGGAGAGGAGAAAGGCTCGGCTCGGGGATTTAGCTGACTTTGAAAAGGCGGTAAATAAATAAGATTGGCTTGGGCCTCTTTGATATCCGATTGATGTCTCTTTTGGGATGCCGTCCTAGCACGAGAGGCCCACTGAGGCTGGGGCTTTCATCACACACAAAAATCAATGCGCGAGGATGTATGAGATCTGCTGCCAGACACATGTAGCCTCGCCACAAAAACAAAACTCAATTTTGCCTCTAGGACACCGTGACGATTACCAGCAGCCTCATTTGTTCGAATGCACAGATCGCAACATCTGCCTGCGATGAGAAGGAGCTCACAACAGACGCCGGGCTCCGCTGGAGTCTGTCAATCCATGCCGTTTCTGTCTGCGTAATTAGGACTGGCTGGCGTAATTGCACAACACATGACCGTTGCCTCGTGGGTTAGGGTTCCATCTTTTGCAAAATAGAAACACGGAAAACGTGGAAATTGGGCATAATTGTGATTGGCAGCCCCTCGATTTGTACTCAGCCCGAATTTAGAGAAAGTGCTCCGGAGTCTAGTTTAACCTACAGGGTGGCAAAGAGCCACGCGCTGGGTATAAATGAACTCCTACGCAAGTGAAGGCGCTTGTGCGACTACAAGAAGCTCTCCGGTACGCACTGCTCGTCTGAGGATGACAGGAGGTTAATCAAGCTTTAAAGCGTGAGATTACAGCAGACACGACAAGCAGGCGTGTATGGGATGAGAATCCTGCCACAATTCGAAACCGAAAAAATAAGGTTTGAAAGGTCGTAACTTAGAGTGTGAAACCTCGAAATTGAATTTGAATACACGAGAAAAGAATTCCAATCTCTGAAAACATTACTTTGTAGTTGAGTTTTCTTTCTGTAGCACAGTAGCTCTCGTTTTACAGTGTTA
>JAODTR010000002.1:618560-633930 GCA_025399935.1 Amblyopsis rosae | reverse complement strand
CACCAGGCGCTCGCCGGCGAGCCCTCCATCTGGGCCTGGCTCCAGACGGGGACCCCGGGCTTCCTCCGGGCAGGGTAGCTCCTTCTCTTAGTGAGTTCTTCATGGGGGTCTTCTGAATATGTATTAACCGATATTGTTGTGTGTGTGAGCGCCCCCTATCACACAATTCTGAAATTGAATGGAAGCGAAGTGTTGTAGAGCACACCAAATTCATGAATGCTTTTTACGATGATTATTATAGTTAACCGCAATGATACTACAATATGTATTGGTCAATACCTCTATAGATAACATTTTACAAAACAGACGCCACATATTAGGATAATTTACATAGTCAACGCACAATATCCATGTTCTTCGGTTGTTTAATGGCGATTCATTCTAATAATAACATTCAACAATTTCGTGGTCTTCTAACTCTGCAAACAATGTTTCGGTTCCAGTCAATTCATGTGTGATAGGGGGCGCCCGCGGACACAACAACCTTAGTTAATACATACTAACTCCGCCCATGCGAACACAAAATCTCGGAAACCGAAGATCTCGTAACACCGGAAAAGGGGATAACTTTCAGGAGGTATATTTATTAAAAACATCAACCTTTTCCGGGATTACATTGCTATTGCGGTGTTTGCTATCCTTAAAATGAGGAGACAATTATGCTGCCTTATTAGAAAAAATAAGGTTACGGTGACATCGAAACAAACTCTGTTGACAGCACCGCTTTCTTCTCAATGGACCTCACAGGGGTGTGTGACCACACATCTTCCCGAAGAGAAACATTTCTACATCACTACGCCTATATTTTACGTTAATGCTTCCCCTCATTTAGGACACTTGTATTCAGCTGTGACAGCTGACTGCTTGCACAGGTACAAACAGCTTCATAACTTCAACTCAAAGCTCTCTACAGGTAGGCTTATGTAAAATATAACGTTATGAAGCAATCGGTGACCCGCAATAGCCTATAGGCCAAACTGACAAGGCGTCATATATTTGCTTTTCTTCCAGGGACAGATGAACATGGTCTGAAAATACAACAAGCTGCAGATGCTGCGGGCAAAGATCCCCTAATCTACAGCACTGAGGTGTCAGAGAAATTCAAACATCTGTTCGACAGGTGTAACATCTCATACACGGATTACATAAGAACCACTGAGCAGAAACACAGACGTGCTGTAGAGCATTTCTGGTTAGTGATGCAGAATAAAGGGCTAATCTACAAGGGCTGTTACGAAGGCTGGTACTCCACACCGGACGAGAGCTTCCTGACGCCATCACAAGTCGGTGACACTTTGGACAGCGCAGGGAATAAAGTCAGCATATCTTTGGAGAGTGGCCATACGGTACCCCGAGATAAATATCAAATTAATCTCTCACTGTTAAGAGTTAATAACATTACTGTGAGTTAAATGGCCTTACTCAATTGCCCATCAAATAATTTTGTTATTGTTTATTGCAGGTCGAGTGGATGAAGGAGGAAAATTATATGTTCCGTCTGTCAGAGTTCAGGGCTCCTTTGCTGGACTGGTTGAAGGGGAACCCTAGCGCTGTGCAGCCTGAGCGCTTCTATCAAGCAGTGCTACATTGGCTTCGAGAGGACCTACCTGACCTTTCAGTGTCCCGTCAGAGAAGCCGTCTCCAGTGGGGCATTCCTGTCCCATGTGACCCAGAACAAACTATCTACGTGTGGCTGGACGCTCTGATCAACTACCTTACTGTTGTCGGCTATCCGGATGACTGTCACAAATGGTGGTGTACTGCCCACCACATTATAGGGAAGGATATCTTAAAATTCCATGCTATCTACTGGCCAGCTTTTCTTCTAGGAGCAGGATTACCGCTGCCACAGTCAATACATGTTCACTCCCATTGGACGGTAGAGGGCAAGAAGATGTCCAAAAGTCTGGGGAATGTGATTGATCCCCTTGAGCGATCACAGAGGTTTACAGTTGATGGCATGAGGTATTTCCTGTTACGCCACGGCGTCCCGGACTCTGACTGCGACTACAATGATGACAAAGTGGTCAGGACGCTTAATGCAGAGCTGGCAGATTCTCTCGGTGGTCTTCTGAACCGTTGCACAGCTCCTACTTTGAATCCAGCCCAGATCTACCCACGCTTCTGCTCCAGCTCGTTCCCTCTTGAAGGGACAACTGTGTCCAAGGGCAGGGCTGTGGCGGAGGACTATCTCATGCTGGAAGCCGTGACGGCCCTTCCGTCAGTGGTGTCACAGCACTATGAGTCCATGCATGTGTACAAAGCCTTGGAGGCCATCGCTGGGTGTGTTAGACAGACCAATGGGTTTGTTCAGCGGCACGCGCCTTGGAAGCTGGCTAGAAAGGATACTAGTGACGAGCAATGGTTAGATACCATCCTCCATGTGTCCCTCGAATGCTTGCGGGTGTATGGCATTCTCCTCCAGCCTGTAGTGCCACAAATCTCCAGCAAGCTGCTGTCTAGGTTGGGGGTGCTGCCAGGAGAGAGAAGATGGGCTGCACTGAACTTCATGCCCAGGTATCGGGCAATGGCCTGTCCCTTTGAAGGCCGGCCACTTGGTTGTGACTCGGGGGTGCTTTTTAAACGTTTAGAGAGTCCAAATATGTATAACGGAGATGGAAAGAAAATAAAAACAGATTGCAAACCTGGGCTCAAGATCAGTTACAAATGTGTATTAATAAGAGTGCAGTGAGTATTTTTGGTATGGTAACAAAGTTGAATGTTTGTATATATATATTGCTTTGTTTAGAATCAACAAAATGTAATTTACTCTCAGACAAAAACAGACATGATTTTTAATGAGAAATACACAACTGGAAAAAAAAAAATTGTACAAATTGAAATAAACAAAACAAAAAGGAAATTGCATTATTCTTATAATTTCTTGTAATATTTTTTTTATACATAAACTTTCCATTATTCTCCATAATCCATTTATTTCACAGCACAATCCCTCCTTGGGTTCTTCCAGACGTATTACACAGCTGAAGGTGATATTTCCCTAGTGTCATCAGCGGTGAACTAAGGGCATGTGCAGCTCTTCCACATGCTCCCCTTTAAGAGCTTACTGCACACAGGGCTTTGTAGCGTGACATCAAACAGTCTTGTGTATATCCACAGTGGTGGGGTGGGTGAGGGGCACAATGTCCCCCGCACAATGTAGCTCTCCATCCGTTGCACACAAACAAGCACAATCAATAATAGGAATTGGTGTTCTGTGTAGGTTGCGTGTCTGGAAAAGACGAGGGTTGAAACAAGGCTAGTCAGTACATGTGCCTCCTGCGTACAAATATGCAATAAAACCACAGGTGCACAAACCAGAAAGTTGTGTTTTGGTCTTACTTGAAAGTTGCTGCTGGAGCTGTCTGACCAGAGCTGCAGTTTGTTGCTGCTGTTGTGTTTGCTGCATACCTTGTCGCGGGAACTGAAAAGTACATGCATGAGAGCAATCCACTTTAAATTGCAATGTGGTCATGTAGCAGACGCTGTTATGCAAAGAGACTTAGTGACTACGTTTACATGCACATTAACATTCCACCATTTTACCGCATTGGATCTCTTGCCTGTTTACAGTAAGATACAGCAGGACGGACAAGTGGTTACATTTTATTGAGAGGTACGCATCAGGCTACGGGTGTATGGTTACGCCCTAGCCGTAGGTTACAGCGTAGCTTTGACGCAGAAATTGGTCTCTTCTCTTCTGACCGCTTTAATCTCTTGTTTGTGGAAATAACCTACACCAAGCACTTATTCACCTCAATCACAATGTTGCACGTATTCATAAGTGTGCACATGCACTGTACATTTCATAACTTGACCCGAAACGGTGACAAATTCCCTAATCCGGTAGGAACCCTGTAAATTGTACAGAAGGACAGGCCACAAGAACGATAAGTAGTGTACTAAGCACAAAAACATTCAGGGAAGTGGTTATATTGGGTTTGCAAGATTGAGGAAGTCCACCTTATGCGGGGAAGGGCCCGAGATGCTCACGCAGGATTTGTTGAGCATCAAACTTCATTTGACTGCATTCCGGTCAACTTTGAAGCACACATTTGTGCCTTTTCTCCATTAATTTATGGTGGAAATGTCTTTATGTAAAGAAAAACAAAATCCAAGCACCAGAATATAATGCAGTATTATGCATTAGTTTCAAATTCTCCTGTAGATCAACATTTCTCACTCAATATTATTTCTGCTGAGTCAGGCATGCTTCGCTCCTCTGTCCTATTTAGTGTCTCGTTTGTGGAAGTAACTTGTGTACGTAGCCATATATCCACTCCATCCAGTGGATAGGTATACATGCAGACTCGAGACAATAGGAACATTTGTAAGGGTAAAGTAAAGCTATGAAATGGCCTGTCAGCAGCAGATATTGATACAGGCTATAATTGACAGCAGTCAAAAGCAGTCACAGGTGATTCAGCGCACGTAAGCACTCTTGGCTAGTTCATAAGGAAGAGGAAGTGACACTGTCAAAAAGTCGAATTCGGAGAATAAAAGTTACAATTGCGAGAAATAAACGGTGCACACTGACATTAAACAAAAGGATATAACCCAAAAGCTCAGTTTTTCCCATCACAAACACTGAATACAGAGTTTCTATACATCTTCACGCTAGAAGGAGTTTTGCAAAAAGTAGTGATCGTGTATACACCATTTGGATGTGTGGATGGAAGGTCAAAACGCATGTACGTGCAGACTAGGCATAGGTCTGGCTGGGCTGGAACCTACCATGGGCTGCTGAGGTGGAAGTGGCTGCATGCCCAGGGCCTGGTTCTGTGCCTGGGCAGGAGGCTGGGAGGCAACCTGCTGCTGTTGCTGAACCTGCTGCTGGACCTGCTGCTGTTGCTGTGGCTGGACCTGCTGCTGTGGCTGGACCTGTTGCTGCTGTTGTTGAACCTGCTGCTGCTGCTGGACCTGCTGCTGCTGCTGCTGGACCTGCTGCTGCTGTTGTTGTTGGACCTGCTGCTGCTGCTGCTGCTGCTGCTGCTGTTGTTGTTGCTGCTGCTGCTGCTGTTGTTGTTGTTGTTGTTGTTGTTGTTGTTGGGCCTGTTGTTGCTGCTGCTGCTGCTGTTGCTGTTGTTGTTGTTGTTGTTGCTGCTGCTGCTGCTGCTGTTGTTGTTGGGCCTGCTGTTGGTTAGCCGTGGCACAGCAACACGCACATGTAAGTCAGTGGTTCGTCATGCAAAAATAAGTCCTAGCGAAACACATTACACTTAAAACTGGTTCAGCCTCTCAACTGTTCAAGAAATAACCAGACTAGCTAGCTAGCTAGCTAGCTAGTTGAAAAGGACCATGAAACAGGTGACGTACACGGAGTGCTTGTTGTCTGTGGTACTGTTGCTGTTGTTGCTGTTGCTGTTCTGCTAGCATCGGATTGGGTCTCATGCCAGGGTGCACCCCCTGTGCCATATGGCTGAGGCCCTGCATGATGGGGTTCTGCTGGAGGGGCTGGTGGCTAAACCTACAGCAGAGAGGAAGAAGAGGGTACTTGGAGCACAAACGCTGCAGCACACAGCGTAGCAGTGTACAATGTTACAGAGGTTAAGAAGGAACTGCACCCTGAATTCAGTTTCATGAGCTGTAAACCAAATAAGAATACATTTCATTTAGGACGCCTTTTCAAAGCACCCGAGGACAAAGTGTAACAGGACTGAACTGGTGAGCAACATCAATGCTGGAGTTGTTAATAATGAGTACATTTCAATTTTCTCTAGAAATTAAATAAAATATGGCTCAACACACCAACACAGGTACGTCATGAAATGTTAATTTAAACTTAAGCTCCTTGACGGCTTTTAAGTCGTTTTCAAACATGTGTAGTGGGCGGCGCCCCGCATCTCACACACCTCGGTGTGTTCTGCATGCTGTGTGCGTAGCCCGGTGCCTGCTGGTGCACGTAGCCGCTGGGCCTCTGCTGCATCTGCCTGAGGGGGTCCACCACGGCCGGGCTGGCGCCGGGATGCGAGCCCTGGAAGCCCTGGTTGCCGTAGGAGGGCGGGACGATGCCACCGCCCTGGGACGGGTGCTGCTGCATGCCCATGTGGGATCCGTACGACGTGTAGCCCTGAGAGATGTTCTGGAGGAACAGGGAGACGGAGACACACACACACACAGAGGAGGAACTGGTTGGTAATGCACGGTGCGGTATTGGGCGGCCACTTGTTTTCATTTTAGCTTGGCGTTAACATCTGTGGTTGCTGCACCACTCTGCTGGCTGTGGCACCTCAACATACGCATGCAGACTTGGCACAAGCCACTTTAAAGGTAGATTGATAACTACCGTTAATATAAGCAACAGTTACTTATTGGAACATCTCTCTAGTGGAGGGATACATGCCGTTATAAAGTCCCAGTGCAATTGGGCTGAATATCAGAACTCATGGAATCCTCTCGTCCAATCAAATGACTTTGTCGGAAATAACTGTTGGATAATGGTCATTATCGCATAGCGCTAATTTGGTGAGTTGACAAGGCGTCATGTGTAGGACGTCAGAGGGTATAGAGGTGTAGGGGTATAGAACCAAGGCGAATGTGTCGAGCCGATCGACATTTGGCCACACTTCCAAATGTCTTTGTATATTTGTATTTTGACACACAGCTGAGCTTACACACATATGGTGGGGGCTGAGGAGAGCTGGGGGAAGGGGTGGTGCTTGTGGGAGGGGACCACTCTGGTTTCAAACCAAAACAAGCATTGATTGTCTGGTTTCCACCACAAGGGCAATTCTCAACACAACTCCAGTACCTGTCCATAGAGAAGATACATAATTATATACTGGTAGCCTCACCTGAGCTGGCTGCATGGATGTATAGGGTTGGTTGGGCGCCATCTGCCTCATCTGCTGCTGGCTCATCATGCTCTGGTTCTGTAAACAAGCAAAAAACACCCAGCAAGTCCAAGTTCAAGAGCATTATTTCATCAGTGTCAAAAGGCTGCACAAACCCTGCATTCATTCATTCACATTGCTCTCCAGAGGAGGACAGAAACCAACACTGATTGATCTACCATATGTCAACAGTGCTAACACAACGCCGCTGAACCAATGCTAGCAGAATATGCACAGAAAATATTATGAGCCGGCTCAATAGCTCCCCCATGTGGTCAAGTCTAGTCAGTGCAGACTGACTCACCAGTCTGACCTGAAGCTGCTGGCGTAGGATCTGTCCCTGGGGTATGCTAGGCTGGGGCTTGTAGCTCATGCCGTATTGCTTGTCCAGCCCCATCATGCCTGGCATGCTGCCCTGGATGCTGGGCATCATAGCTGGGTAGCTGGGCCGCGTAGGCATCATTTTGTTCATCTGGGGGTTGCGTGCAGGTCTGTAGGGAGGATCCAAGCTTGGTCCCGCTGTGGAAGGAGAGAGAACACAATAGGAAGACATCAGTTTTATGTCTCTACGCTGCAAGCAGGTGGAATGATGTCTGTTGTGCCTCTAACTACTACTGGTGAGACCATCCTGACCTTGTGAGCTCAGTCTGACTGATAGTCCCACTTTATCAGTCTGGAGCCAGTCAATGCAAGACCGTTCGTTCACCGTGTAGGGCACAAATCAGGGGCCAACTAAAACGTTTGCCAAGATGACATCATTCAGTGTACGTCATACGTTTCAGGTTCCTCCGGCGCACTCTTAAATTAAATATTCTGATTGGGTGAGACCAAGGTTACAGGTCCAAACGTATGTAAGGAAGTTTGATTGAATTGTATTTGCACTTATGACACACAGTAGCTTGTGAGATCAGAATGGTATCACAAGGCTATTTGCACACACAGGCACCTTTTCCTAGTTAAGCACAGAAATGCGCTGCCCAAAGCGACAGTGGACACACTGACCTGGTGGTAGAGGCTGGTTCTGTGCATACATGGACTGCTGCTGGCCGTAAGCCATCCTACCATACGGGTGGTTCTGCTGGCCCATGATCATCTCCGGAGGCATGCCTGGTCCGTAGGACATGCTTGTTGTACGGTTAACATAGTCCTAAGAGGGAGCATGCAGACACAAGACAATGTGTATAGACGACTATGAACCACATAACGCGAATCAAAAACAATAACGTACTTTTAAAAATGGATGCACATGTATATACATATACCGTTTGTTTTCCTTCACGACTAAACCACCGAGGTATAACGTTAACGTGACAACAAAGATTCAACTGTGCACGTACAATCCAAGAGACCGATAAAGAAATTAAATCAACCGAGGCAGGAGTGACTGACCTCAGTCTTAGTCGAGGCCGCCTTCTTCTTCTTGTTAGACTTCTTTTTGTTTGTATCCGAGGGTACGGCAGGCAGGTTCTTCTCCGGCTTCACCGCCTCCGCCATCTTCTTCTCGGGCTCCTGGGAGACGGGCGTGGGGGGCTGCTCCTCCTCGGGGGGCAGGGGCAGGGGCTCCAGGTAATAGCTGCGGGGTTTGGGCTTTAGGTGGGTGTGGTACAGCAGGAAGCGCTGCTGCTCCTCGAACTTGGTCACCTTGCGGTCGACGCGAACCGTCCCAAACCAGCCCCACGAGAGGGGCGCAGAGTGCTTCAGACCCTCGAAGACGTCCCATGGGGAGATCTTCTGTTTGGTCGACACCTGTAGTCCCTGTTGGACAAGTGTATTCCTTTAGGTCAGGGTGTCGTAGTGTGCGTGTTTGTTTGAGAGAGCGAGGGTCAGATCATTCCGGCCCGCGCATCACTACTAGGGATGCACCAATTGCATTTTACCATATTGTTAGATATTTAAATTTTAAGTTTTATTTATTTAACGTCAACGTAAAGCTTTCACAATATATTTCACAGCTCTACATCATTTAGATATTACAGATATATCATTTTAATTTAGTCACCTAATCAGAATTCTTAACCAGCCAGCATCCATTTAACAGATAGATTGATAACAATACTGATAATCAAACTGCTTCTCTATATACACAGTACACTGTACAACCACGTGCTTCGATGGCACATAACGTTGTCTACATAATGTTTACCCAGCCTCAGTCTTAGATAAAGAAACCAAAGAGTGCCTAGCATGTAAGAAGCATGTACCTCCTTTTCAAAGCCAGCGATCTTATTGCCCTTGGTGTCTATGAGGGAGCCCTGGGGCTCACAGGTAATGACGTCACGTGTCTGCTTGGGAAGAGGCAGCAGCTGGCGAACCTTCTCCAAACTCTCTGACTGCCGATCGCCAAGCTCCTTCTGTAGATTGGCAGAGACACACACAATGGTAGTGAGAGACATGGTTCCAGAAGTTACTTGATCAAGGCGGTGGTCCTTAAGTCTCTGGATGTAGATATATCTTGCTCAGACTTTACCGTTACGGGTGCTGCTTTAACGGTAAAGCTTTTAGATAATAGAAGCAGACATAGCGGCCATTCTTACTCGGAGCTTCTTCACCAGGTTCATGTAGGCCCTCTTGTTCTCCTCCATGCTGCCCTGAGAGATGCTGGACATGTCTGCAGCCAGGGTGCCGTTGATCAGCACACTCAGCATGTCCAGCACTGTGGTGAAGAGCTCACTGGTGGGAGAGGAACACACAGTGACTCAATCACCATAGTCACCTTTTATTTACATAATTATTTTGTTGTTACTTTTACTGAATGTCTACTTAATGGTCAAAATTGCCACATTTTATTTTGCATAACATTTAAAGAACATATTTGAAGAATCCAGGTAAAATGTTGGATGTTCATAACCTTCAGCTTCACCATAATTTCACAGTGAGAATCAGTCTGGAAAGCCTACGAATCATTTCAAATGTGTCTAAGTAGCAACTGAACCAATCAGCGTCATGTTGATAGCAGTACCTGTACTTTACAAACAGTTTCAATGGACGTCTCCCCAGATGGAGTTGTGACTAACATGCATCTGGCACGTCAGGTTAGGATTTTCCTATTAAAATGTAAAAACCTGGAATACATTTTTTTGTATTAAAAGGACTCAAAAATACCTTTGCTAAACTCGCACCACAATAGTTCAGTATTCCTTCAGACTCTAGCATTGTGTCACTGACGTCAACAGAAGTGAGAGTGACGTGAACAGAATCCCAATACGTCAACAGAAGGCCTGCAGATGACAGACAGAAAGACTCACTTGTTGGACTGCATGTCCACCGTACCGCTGCTGATGATGTCCAGCAGAAGCACCGCCCACTCTGTGGTCTGCTGCGTGCTGCGCTGCACCGTGTCGAACATGCCGCCCACCTGCACCACACACACAGAACATGCACTGCATTACCCCGACGCCAGGGGGCGACATATCTACACAAAGAATGCTTCACACTTCATGGTTTGGGACGCCCTGTTATGCACACAAGAAGCACTCCTATTAAACATAATAACAAACACATCCAGACGTGTTTACACTGACAAACAACTGAAAGGCAGCAGCCCTAACGGAACAAAGGACACGTCTCCTTTGTGTGTACCCCGGGTTTCCGTACCAGGTTGAGCCGCAGCTTGAGGGCCTCGTGCATCATCTGCTTGGCCTTGCAGTCATCCTGGTACTGGTCCTCCCGCCAGGTGGTGACGATCTGCTGCACCTGGCTGTACAGGGAGGTGAGCAGGCCCTCGCGCTGCTCGTCCTGCCCCTTCAGGCACGTCAGCACCAGGGACAGGAAGGGCTGCTGGCTCAGCAGAGACATGCTAGGGAGGGAGGGAGGGAGGGAGGGAGGGAGGGGGTGGGTGGAGAGAGAGATTTCGTAGCTGGACATTAATTCAATATATATCGCAATATCATTTTTTCAATAACGGTGATATGATTTTAAAAACGTATTTACGGTATTTTGATAAGCTGCAGTCAGTTGTATTCCAGGAGAACCGAAAGAATACAAACTACGTGTGTGATGGTATGCACTACAGACCAGTGCTGAACAGTAATGAGCCATTTTCATGTGCCAAACTATTTTATTAACTCTCACATAACAAAAAGGCTTAATATTACGCATTATGTCAGCTTCTTTGGCTAACACATTCAGTCTGTGAAACCTGGCTGCATCTTCTTCATGGGATCAGAGTCACACGCACACCAGAACTCTACTGACACCTACTGGCGAACATAAATATAGCCTTCATAAATTATACTACTAAGAGAAAACAACACAGTTGATAGTTTTGTTTATTTATTTGACTGTGATTTCACATTTTCTGGTTTGTATGAAGGCTAAAAGGTGAACATTTATTTGTATCTTTTATGTTTCTAAAATATAGTTTCATAGGAGATTTCATAGACTTGGCAAATGCATTTTTCTGAAGTTTGTAAGTACCCCGTTGTGGCTGTTAGCACTTTTTCTGAGGATTATTGTTCATATCAATATCGTAATTATATCGTATTGACCGAAATTAAGAAATATATTCTATATACATTTGCTTTTTATGAGTTGACAATGTCTCTACACTAGCCTAGCGTAACCAGGCCCAAAATTCACGTCTTGAATAATGTCTGGAGACGCTCCATTAGGAATTGCTTTCTTAATAGGCGTGGGACCACTGGTTATTTTTAAACTAATGGAGCAGCCTTTAACCAATCAACGTTTGTGTCACTTCATCTACCACCATTTCTAGACACGCTTGACTAACGCCATTGCAGTTACCCACCTCTGCTGCTCTATGATTGGTCCACCATCCAGGGTGGCTGAGTGAATAGGCTAAAGCGAACAGGGTTTCCACACTAGAACGTCAACACACCTTTTCTGTTTCTGCCGGTCCCTCTCCTTGCGGGAGGAGGTGCCCAGGTGCTGGCCCTTCTCCAGCTCCTCCCCGGCAGCCTTCAACACGTGGCCCTGCACCGAGGTGGGCAGCTTGGCTATCAGAGGAGCCACCAGCCACACCCCCGACCGCTCCGATGAGCTGGGAGAGAGAGAAAACACACTAATCTTTATCGTCTACAAATGTAGAAATTTGCCTTTGCTTCACAGGTTACCGGGTTTTAATTAAAAACATCACAATAAATACAGTATTAAATAAATAGAAACAAGCATACAAACAACATTAACAAATATGGTTCCAATGAGTGATGTTTTTATGTTATTGCATTTGATATAAAATACTTTGTAGATGTTCTTGTTATTGTAGCAGCTAAACATAGCTAAACAGAGGATGCAAACCAATAAAAGTCAACCATTGTCTCAAATGAGCCCATAATTACACTCCAATGCAAACAATAAAAACCGTAAATACATCAATTTTATTCTCTGCAAGTTATGCTTTGCAAGTCCTCTAGCTGGTCCTTTGACTTGTACTGTAATTTGTATTTTGTCTACAACACAAGCGTATACAGCCAAAAGATGGCACTGTATACATATGTGACCAGCACCGGTCCTGGACGTTCTGCTGCCTTAGGCAAGACCTAAAAATGCAGCGTTGGGAATCTAGACAGTGTAAAATATGCAAATGTTAATGAGCCAGCCTCAACAAATTAGTTTTATTTACAGCTTTATGCTGATCAGGGGCACAAAATTACAATTCAAATCCATGCCGCCCAAGGCGAATGCCTAATATTCCCTATGGGAGGGTCGGCCTTATCTATAGCTGTACCACCAAAACATATAAATGCACTTCATATAAGCTACAGCTGGACTTAAAATATATTTATAATAATAAACTAGTTACAGTATAAATCAAATACAACAGAAGCTACTGTAAAACAGATTTTTGCATGAGTTGAAATAACAGACACACATAGAAACAAATATGATCTTAACTCAGTGAGATGAAATAAGAATAGTCTGTCACATAGCACCTCTATCCCTTTGTGCCTCGTCCTTTTTCCCTCTGTGTCCTCTACTATATACATAAATGGCAATCTCTCAATTTCCTGACTGGCCAGACTGTTGAATCTGGACATTGTGTGCGCGCGCAAGGATTAGGAGCACTTGTGCTATGTTACCACTGATTATGCAGGATGAAGCATGCAGTTTAATTTATCAAACAGATTATTTTAAATCACTTTGGAATTTATGTATTTTGTTGGCCTTTTGATATTCGGGGGCCCTAGGCGATTGCCTAGTTCGCCTGCAGCACGGCCCGGCCCCAAGTGCTATGATCATGTACACTGGAAAGCAATGCGGACAGACAGAAACACAAACCTTAAGATGGGCTTAATCTTGCTGGTGTTGTTGTTGTTGTTGTTGTTGGAGGCGGAGCCTCCCGGGACCATTGTTCCGTTCCCTGAGGGGTTACTGGAGTTCATCTCGGCTGACTTCTGGAACACTTCTATAGTGGCCTTGGCTATGTTTTCTAGCAGAGAGTAGAGCTCCTAATGAAACAAAACAAACAAAAGGAATTATCATGGGTAAAACCATTAATAGCGTTCTCCTCTTGGGAGTTATCATTGTTTGAGGTATTAAAGGGTCTGTGGTTTCATGTTCTGTGTTGTGTGGATAAATGTAAGCTTGTCAGGCATCTTACTGAGGGCTATATGCAGGGGGTGAAACATTCTCAGGTGGCAACAGACAATTCACAAGAACAGTTGTCAAGCCTCTGCCATAACAGCCTGTATACAGCACAGTATATATGGTATACAGGCTTCTGTTCCAAGGAAACAGCACTGACGGCTTAGCTGGTGTAGAGGCACAAGCTGAAGGAACAACTACCCTCCACTACATTACAGTGATGGACTAAGAAGCTGGGTCATGTGTTGGGAACAGATGTGACTTACGTTGTTGGTGCTCTGCTTGATCATCAGCTGCAGCTCCAAGGATGACTGCCTCATGGTCCATTGGTCCATGTTCTGGAAAAAAGGGGCAGGACAACCATTGGAGGCATATATTAATTCCCATTGAGTGAGATGGATACACATTTGTTGCCATGGCGCAGGGCTGCTAATACTTTTCCTGCAGCAACGATTTTGCCAGCAGATGGCAGCAAGACAGCAGAGCAGTGTCCCCTGAATGGCAGCTGCTGCTCTACTCTACAGTATGAGTGCATGAGTCTTAAAGGTGGAGTCAACGATTGGAAGCCAATAAAGTTTTCTGACAAATCAAGCTAATATCTACTCAAGGACCACTAGCTGCCCGATCTTTGTACGTGCTAGAAATATAATCTGGTCTTTCTACACAGCCCAGATTCTGCAAATGTGAACACAAACAATGTGTGCAGACCGCCCCACACAACACTATCTCAGCTATAGGTATAGTATTTGCGTAAAATATGATCATGCTACGGCACAGAAAATGCCTACCGCCAAATAAAAACAACAAAAATATTTGGTCTTTGCAAACGGAATGTAGTGCTTATTTGTATATAGAGCGGGTTGTTTAGAGACTTGCACATTCGCTGCCTGTCCACCTGAAGCAAGGCCCGTAGCTATCAGTACAACGCCAACTGGTCACACACTATAGGTTTACCGGACTGAGATAAAAAGGATTTCAAGCTCTTCAGACTGATTCTCGTGGTGAGGTCAAACTGAAGTTCGTGAGATCAGGATGGTAGGACGATGGTAGAACGTAGGACCTACTTAAAGCTGTCCACTTGTGATGGAGTCACCCAGTCAAGCCAGGTGTGACCAGGGCCACAGTAGCCTTTGTGACACAACACAGGCAGTCAATTACAGAGATCATGTGCAATTTGTACCAGCATTACCACGTTAAGTTAGGCTACTGCAATAAAATAGCCTACAGCTCTGAATAAGCAAGAGACCATTTATTTCATGCCATTTGCAGAAAAGTGCTTTTTGGACCTTTGTATTAAACTTAGGCAGGCTACTTAGATTGTTGTAGCTCATGTTCAAGTTCAGTAAATGTGTGTGCGAGCGTGTGAGAAAAGTATTTTGTAATGCAGATAGCCATAACGTTCTTCCTATGAAGACAGTGGCCAAATGTAGGTACCTAGTTTGGCACCTGTTACATCAACAAATAGGGTTAGCCACTTAAAATACAATAATGTCAGTCTGTTTGTGTGAACAAGATGGCCTGGAATGGAAACATATTGCGCCGCCCCCGTTCAAACATCCACAATCTCTCTTCAGCATGGCTGACTCCACCTGTAAGCGACCCGACTGACCTGGAGGATGCGCTTGATACGCTGCCTCTGGGGGTTCTCCCCGTCGTCGCTGTCCAGCTGGCGGTGGGGGTAGCAGATGAGCTGCAGGAGCCTCTGGGCCTGGATGTGGACCAGCACAGGGTCCTGCAGGGCACTGCTGTCCTCAGACAGGGACTTCAGACAGCGCTCCCCCACCCACTCCTGGGGACAGAGGGAGGGGCAGAGGGGTCACAAAAACAAGCAATGCGAGAGAAGGGAACCTTTACAGCTTGTATGACTACGTTGGTGAGTTTCTTGTCAACGGGGTGGATGAGGTACAAATTACATTTAAACTATCCATCCATCCATCCATCCTCATCCGCTTATCCAGAGTCGGGTCGCGGGGGCAGCAGCTCCAGCAGGGGAC